>PVHX01019164.1:0-35085 GCA_004024805.1 Geosciurus inauris | reverse complement strand
TATAATTAATAACAATATTATACTCTCAAAAATAGAGTAGATATTAAGTATTCTTGCCAATTCAGTAACAACTACGTATGTAATGTGTTTGTTAATTAGCTAGGTTTAACCATTCTACAATGTACATATACTTTAAACATCATGAAAAGTACATACAACTTTATCTGTCAATTGAAAAAACAAAGTACAAAAAATAAAACCCTGCCAAAGGTGGCAAAGAAGTACAAATCGCTATTTTCCTGTAAAGTCTCCATCAGTGGAATTTAAGAATGAAATGAATGAAATGTTAATTTTTATTTGTGTTTAATGTGGCTGAAGATACAGGAAGGGTCATGAAGGACAGTAGAGATGGTTATAAGGATGCCACTACTTTCTATTTTCACCTTTTGGATTCTTTTGGCACATCCTGTTGTGCATTTACTTCACAGCTCCAGCTTTTTAAACACTTCATATGTAGTCTTTGTCTCGCTGTCTTTGCACATCTTCTACAAAGCCTCATTCAGAAAACTTGAAGAGCAAGTCACTATTTTTTTCATGGGTGCTCCTAATAGAATAGGATACTGGTAAAGTTGAAAATGCCTTGATTGTTATTAAACATCAAACTTCCTTTCTCTCTGAAGATTAAATATCATGTTAGTATTTGCTAGCTGCTGAAAACTATTTGTAAAAACCTCAATGGGACATCAAAAATAAATTCATGGTGGGGTGAATAGAATATTGTTCTGGAAAACTAGAAAACCTACTTCAAAAGCTAGTCTGAATTAAGCATTGGAGTTATACTCAGTATGCTAAAGTGCACTTAGAAACTACTGAGTTAAAGAAATTTTGGAGGTTTAAATTCAAATTTTCACTGAATTATACAATTTACTTTATGTGTACTTGTAGAAATATTGTAATATGGCCCTTCAGAACATTAATTCAGAGGCTTCATTTTCTACTTGTCAAAATGTTGGTTTATAGATGAAGATGTAAGTATTGGTCAATGTGCCAATAGGATATGGGCTTTAGATGTTTTTAATGCCCATTCTGTCCACTCTGACAAGAATTCATAGACTTAATAAGGAAGAGTAATAGACATAGACTTTATGTGAATTTGATGGCTTAGTACAAGTCTTCTTCCCTTGACCTTAATACCTATTCTAATAAACTGAAAAACTGTCTCAGAAAACCAATCATCAAAATAGCTTTAAATTTTGGAATAAAATTACTCAGAGTATCACATATTCCCCATCCCTGACCTCTCCTAACCCACCTCCCTGCAAAAGAAGAAAAAGAATTATTTGAAACAGTCTTTTAATTTAAAATAGATTTTGTGGAAATCAAGATGTGATTTCTTTTTATAAATCAGTACCATAAATTTCACTTAAGTGTGTTTAATTTTTGTCTTTTTCAGGTGTGGGAATTACAATGGTCCTGATATCTATTTTTGTGACAATCTATTACAATGTCATAATTGGTTATAGTCTTTACTACATGTTTGCTTCTTTTCAAAGTGAACTACCATGGAAAAACTGTTCTTCTTGGTCAGACAAAAACTGTAGCAGATCACCTATAGGTAAATGTCACTGATTTAATTTTTAATATATTAGCATCTCCACATCATTCTTTTTTATCTTCTAAATAAGCTTGAAGGATTGAATTCTCCTAGGTAGGAGAGAGGTAAGAAAACTGGAAAGTAATAGAGAAAAGCACTATCCATAATAGTGGAAGTATGTTTTTCAGGGAACATTAGATGTTATTAATCATTGGGATAAGTAGCATCAGTTTAGGTCCAATTTTAAGTAGGCCATAAGTCATTGGTAAAAACAGAATATAGCATGTATAATTTGAAAATTGGTTAATATGTTACTATTTGAGGGCAACCAGGAAGGTTAAACCAGGCCTAGAAGTACTTCTTGCAGGATTAAGTCTGGGCAGGAGAGAAGCAAGAAAATGGGAAACTGATAAGAGAAAAGTGCTATCCATAATGTGTTTCAGGAAACAGTGGGTTTTGTCCATGTTGATATGATGCTAATCTTTGGGATAAGTAGCATCCATATTGTGGGCTATTACCATTGTGATTACCTATGCATATCAGAGGTTAAATTTATAATGATTTGATGCTTTTGAGAAATTTGAATGCATCAATTTAAAGTATAGATAGATAAGTCCACCTATTAAAAATTGTTAGAGCACTAAATCTCAATAGAAAACAATTGTTACTCTGTAACTGTTAATAGTATAATTACTGTCACAGTTTAAAAAGGCAAATAGTATTATATTTACTCCAAGATTAGGAGTAGAGAAAATTTAAGATGCTGCATATACATGATTATTCTACTTTTAAAATATTTTATTCTACCTTCACCAAGTTAATAATTTATTCAGTAACTTAAATATTTACCAGTAAATTTTTTCCAGGAAAGTACTCTTCAAAACCTCAATTCATATCTGTGTCTGTATTTCTTCTTTCTTTTTTTATCATTTTTAGTAACTCACTGTAATGTGAGTATATATGGTGAAGGGATGCAAGTGAATATGAGCTGGGTAAATGCCAACAATTTAACCTGCATCAATGGCAGTGAAGTTTATCAGCCAGGGCAGCTTCCCAGTGAACAATACTGGAAGTAAGTATATTAGAAGATTTACTTCTTAAACAGATGCTATTAAAAATTTTATAAACAAGAAGAAAATATTGATCACTCCCTTCTTTAACTCATATAAATAGAAAAACAGGAGAATTAGCTTACTTCATCAGCTTCAAATGTTTACATGTTTACCTATCCTAGGTGAATAGTAGTTATCTGCAAAACTAGTTTGTAGTTAAAAATGTATCTCTTATAAATGAGTGATTCAATGGGTACACTAATGATCTATTTTTTATTTACTATAAAAATAGTCATTTTTTATTATAATGAGCAAGTTCTAATAATGAACATTTGAATTATAGATAATATTGGGAGCAAAATTGCTTTTTAAGGCTGCAATTCCTAATTATTTATTTGGCTTACAGTTGCTACTGTATGGTAAGTTTAGATATTTGGGGCTATATTTAATTTATTAACTTTAAATCAACTCTCCTTATACTGATCCATTACCCTTACCTTACATCCTTGACTCTACTATTGAATGAGCTCTTCTTCATCCATATGTAAATGCCCAATATGTTTTTTATTCTAATTTTTAAAACTGATTCAGAAAAACAAATTGTGCATGTTAATGAATTACCATGTGATAGTTCAATACATGTACACATTGTGTAATATTTAAATCAAGTTAAACATAACTGTCTTCAAACTGTTAACAATTTTTTTATTAGAGCATTATAGTTATACATAGTAGTTGGGTTTATCCTGAAAAAATCATATATGCAATGAATTCTATTTTAGTTCAGGATTCTCCCCCTTTCTTTCCCCTTCCCCCGGTCCCATTCTCCTTCCTCTACTGGTTTTCCTTCCATTCATCTTTTTATTCATTTTTTTATTTTATTCATTTATTCATTTATTTATTTTATTTTTATTTTTTATTTTCTTAGTTGTAGGTGAACAGAATATCTTTATTTTATTTTTATGTGGTGCTGAGGATCGAACCCAGTGCTTCACGCATGCTAGGCAAGCACACTACCACTTCGCCACAATCCCAGCCCCTTTTTATTCATTTTTGATTGATTATTTCTACTTATACTAAAGGGAAATTCCCTGTGGTATATTCATATATGCACATAACATGATATTTTAAGAATTCACTACACATTTCTTCCTCTTTCCCATCCCTCTTCTCTCCCTCTCCATCTCTTTCTATACTACTGACCTTCCTTATATATTTTTAAATCCGATCCTCTCATCCTTTTGTTTTACTTTAGCTTGCACATGAGAGAAAACATTTGACTTTTGATTTTGTAAGTCATATTGTTTTACTTAGCATGATGTTCTCCATTTCCATCCATTTATAAGCAAACACCTCAATTTCATTCTTTTTTGTTTGTTTGGTACTGGGGATTGAACTCAGAGGTACTGGACCACTGAGCCACATCTCCAGCCCTATTTTGTGTTTTATGTAGAGACAGGGTCTCACTGAGTTGCTTAGCGCTTCGCCATTGCTGAGGCTGGCTTTGAACTTGCGATCCTCCTGTCTCAGCCTCCCTAAGTGCTGGGATTACAGATGTGTGCCACTGCACCTGGCAATTTCATTCTTCTTTATGGTTAAAATTCAATTGTGTATATATACTACAGTTTCTTAATCCATTCATCTATTGATGGGTACCTGAGTTGATTGTATAATTTAGCTATTGTGAACTGTGTTGCTATAAACACTGATATGGCTATATTGCTATGACATATTGATTTTAGTTCTTTTGGGGAAATACCAAGGAGTGCTATAACTCAGTCATATGGTAGTTCCATCCTTAGTGTTTTGAAAAATCTCCATGCTTCTTTCTAGAGTGGTTGTACTGGTTTGCAGTCCCACCAACAATGTATCAGTGTGCTTTTCACCATCCTTACCAGCATTTATTATTATTTGTGTTCTTCTTAATTGCCATCCTGACTAGAATGTGGTGAAAATCTTGGTTTAGCTTTGATTTACATTTCCTGATTGCTAGAGATGTTGAACATCGTTTCATTTATTTGTTGGACATGTGAGTTTCTTCTTTTGAGAAGTTTGATTAGTTCATTTGCCAATTTATTGATTGGGTTGTTTTCATTGGTGTTAAAATTATTGAGTTTTTAATATATTCTGAATATTAATCCCCTGTTAGAGAAGTAGCTGGAAAAGATTTTATCCGATTCTGTAAGCTCTCTATTCACACTCTTGTTTCTTTTACTGTGCAAAAAGCTTTTAATCTGATGACATGACACTTACTGATTCTTGATTTTATTTCTTGAGCTTTAGGGGTCTTGTTAAGGAAGTCAGTGCTAGCACCAATATGATGCAGTGTTGGCCCTATGTTTTCTTCTAGAAGGTGTGATGTTTCTGATCCAATATCTAAGTATTTGATCTATTTTGATTTGACTTTTGTGCAGGGTTAGAGAAGTCTAGTTTCATTTTTCTTCATATAGCTATCCAGTTTTCCCAGTACCATTTATTATTAAAAGGCTGTCTTTTCTCCAAAATATATTTATGGCAACTTTGTCAAATATTAGATGACTGTAAGTATGTGGGTTTGTTTCTGTGCCTTCTATTCTGTTCCATTGGTCTTTATGTCTATTTTGATGCCAATACCATGTTGGTTTTTTATTACTATAGCTCTGTGGTATAATTTGAGATCAGGTATTGTGATGCCTCCTGCATCACTTTTCTTGGTCAGTATTGCTTTGGCTGTTCTGGGTCTCTTATTTTTTAAAAAAAAATTTTTAGTTGTAGATGGACATAATATCTTTATTTTATTTATTTATATGCTGTGCTGAGGATTGAACCCAGGGTCTTACACATGCTAGGCAAGTGTTCTACCGCTGCGCCACAACCTCAGCCCCCTGGGGTTTTCATTCTTCCAAATGAATTTTAGGACATTTTTTTCTAGTTTGTGAAGATTGTCATTAGTATTTTGATGGGTATCACACTCAATATATTTCTTTGGAATATGGCCATTTTGATAATAGTAATTCTCCCTATACAAGAACATGACATGTCTTTCCATCTTCTATGGTCTTCTTCAATTTCTTTCTTCAGAGTTCTATAATTTTCATCATAGACATCTTTTTACCTCCTTGGTTAAATTAACTCCCAAGTATTTTATCCATTTTCATTTCTTTATGGTGAAAACATTCAAAATACTTCCTTTTAGCTTTTTGATATATAATACATTATTGTTAGCTATGGTCAACTTATTGTGCAAAAGCACACTAGAACTTCTTTCTCTTAACTATAACTTAGTAACCATTGATAAACTACTCCCCATTCTCCCTACCCTACTCTCCCCAGCCTCTACTAACCACGGTTCTATTTTCAACTTCTATGAGATCAACATTTTTAGATTCCATATATGAATGAAATCAATGCAGTACTTGTGTTTCTGTGCCTGACTCATTTCACTTAACATAATGACCTCCAGTTCTGTCCATGTTGTTACAAATGATAGAATTTCATCCTTTTTAATGGTGTAATACTATTCCATTATGTATATATACCACATTTTCTTTATGTGTTCATCAGTTCACGGACACTTAGGTTATTTCCATTTCTTGGCTATTGTGAATAATACTTCAATAAACATCAGAGTGCAGGTTTATGCTGATTTCATGTCCTTTGGATATATACACAGTAGCAGGATTGCTGAACCAGATGATATATTTTTTATTTTAGTTTTTGAGGAAACTCTAGACTGTTTTTCATAATATGACTCTTTAAAATCTTGATCTTGAACTGCTGTCAAACATGAATCTAAGAATTAAAATTCTAGATCCATACATGTTGCTGTGGAAAATCAGAATTTTGCCAAGCGTTTTTGAAAAATGTGAGTAATGCAGCCATTTGAGTTTGATAATATCTACAAGTATGGAACAAGGAAATATTTGATACAATTTTAACTGTTTTCTTCATTATTTTAACTTGAGAAAAATATTGTATTGAGTTAAATGAAAGTATATAAGGTTAATTTCTTTACATAAAGGAGCTCAGGTTAGTAGGGGGAAATCATTGGGGGAAAGGAATCAGTAGCTTTCTTATTCTAGGTTTTGGAAATTTGAATTGGGTGTAGTTAACTCTGAAGTTCAGAGCCTGGCTTTTTAATGTATGATTTTTGTTCCTTCATACAATAGAATCTGTCAACAAAAGGCTCCCAGGACATGGATGTATTAATAAAACACAATACTCATGAACCTTCCTTTAGATGAAATGTATTACAAAATTCAATATTTTTAAAGACAAATGATTCTGTATTCATAAAAGGGCTTATGTGTTTCAGTAAAGTGGCACTTCAACGATCTAGTGGAATGGATGAAACTGGAGAAATTGTGTGGTATTTAGCACTTTGCCTTCTTCTGGCTTGGATCATAGTTGGAGCAGCATTATTTAAAGGAATCAAGTCTTCTGGCAAGGTAATTTGGAAAACACATTAGGTAGTGATGGTAGCTGCTTTCCAATTTCATTGAAGTTCAAAGTCAAGCAATTATTAGATGCATATTTTGTACAATGGGGACATTTTAGTATGCAAAATTTTTCTACGTAGGATTTTTAGTTTTAAGTAAATACATAGGATCATTGCTATTGTTAAATGAACAAAAAATAATACTAAAATTGTGCCACTACTCAAAACTTAGACCCTTTTTGCTGATATAGAATTGTGAGGCTTGAGAGTATATTTTCAGTTTTCTGACCTGCTATATATATAAAGCAGCATCTTGAGTGGAATTATATAGTGTTGTAATATTTGGTTTGGAAGTCTAGATCCATACAGGGTGATAGTACCAAGACTCCCTTGTTGGAAATAGAAAAAATACCATGCAATTTTTCTTCTAAATGAAAATTTTCCAAAATTGACTCAATCTTCTCTGTCAATGAAAGGCCTCTTCTGAAAAACATAGTTACATTTTCCCTCTTCATTGTTTTATTTTTTAAGACTTTCAGCAAACACAATGGCAATTTAAAAGAACATGAAATTTTCTCTGTGAGCAGTTACACGGGTCCCAGAAAAGTGAATGTTTCTTTCTTTTTAATTATTAGAGTGAAATTTTCTTAAATGTGGAAGACAAGAATAACTGTGGACACTATCTTTGTATTCCTAATACAATATCCAGCAAATTCAACTAATTTTAAATCATTATGAGACATGCTGTTACATCACAAAAAATACTGTGAACATCACAAACACAGTGGAAACTTTCTGACATGTTCTAATTGCACATTTTTGAAGTCCTTGCTTCCTTTTTGATGTTAATATTGGAAGAGTACATTAAAGGCCATTTATACAGGCAATTAATTTTTATTGGTATCTGGATGACTTATTTAAATCATCTCTTTGGGCATATTATCAAACATGGGACATCTATGGATCAAAGAAATCATCCACATTAATGAAAAGCCAGCCTCAAAGGCAAAATTGGTTTGTCTAGAACCATATGCTATCTAGGACAGAAACAGTGTATTTGTTTGTGTGCTATCAAACTGTCTTAATGGTAGCTTTAAGTAACAAGTGTTCAGTATTCACTTTAACAAAATTTTTATGAGATTTGGACATCTTTCTGGTATTTTCCTTCTCCTTAGGAGTTGAATATATACCAACTATTGTAGATTTTAAAATCATTTCCCTTGTCACCTCAATGCAATAATTTTCTTGAAAGGAGACAGTCATCTTAGACATTTATAAAGATATATTTACAGAAACATTCCAACTAGATCCCAAGTTATCACTGCTAATGTACTGTTTATTTACAACATGAGCCTAGGAAATACTGCTTCAAACATCAAAGTGTTTTTTGAAAATGGATGGTTTGAAAGTGAGAATAGAAATAGGAATTTATGCCAACATCAGTACTGGTATTATCAGACTTCTTAATAAATTTATAAATTCTCCAGTACTTTGACTAACCTCATCCATCTAATAATTTTATCTATATACAGTTAGATACCATGCTTTAAAAATAACATTGACTTTTGTTGTCTTTTTGGTAGGTGGTATATTTTACAGCTCTTTTTCCCTATGTGGTCCTACTCATTCTGTTAATACGAGGTGCAACTCTAGAGGGTGCATCAAAAGGCATTTCATACTATATTGGAGCACAATCAAATTTTACAAAACTTAGTGAAGCAGAGGTAAGACTTAATTTGGATTTAATGTTATCCAAAGACACAGATCTTAAAATCATATACCAAAACTCTTTGGTTGCATGAGTGTCACAGTGGCTTGTAAAAGAATATTCAGTTAAATATATTTGAGTTTCTGTCTACTAGAATTTCTGATTAGCCTATGTAACATGATCTTAATTATCTCTTACTGGTTGTAAGCAAATAATTTGTAGTAATAGGATTTAAAAAATAATTTTATTCATGTAAATGATTTTGCTTGACCAACAGGGTTTGGTGTTTATTAATGTGAAAAACAGTATTTCATGCATAAATACCTGCAAATGATGATTAGAACTATGTGATTTATTGGATAAATTCATAATAAATAGATTTAAAGATCACTATTGAAAGTTTAATGGTCTACTATGCATTTTTTTCTTTTTTATTTGTTCATTTTAATTGTCTTCATATGTTAATATTCCAAAAGCAAGATCAAATTTTGCCTAATGGATTAAAAAGTTAAAACAAAATTTGACATAGATTAAGCATTCCATAAATAAATTTATTCCAAAAACATAAACATGTGCCATGAATATGAACTGGGTAATCCTCTTTTAACCTTAGTCTATCTCCAGATAATGGCTTTGTGTCATGGGTACATGAAATCTTTCACAGTTTTAACTAGAGAGAATGTTAACAATCATACACCTATTCTAGATACCATGTTTCAATTGATACAGTATAAGAAGGCTTTCATTCTTTTAGTAGTTGCATTATATTCTTGGCACATATTAAGCTTCTGGTCAGCTAAAAATTCACAATCTTTTGTTAAAGTCAAGAACCATTATGTTCATATCTGCCATATGAGTAGTGACCAAAATGGATATTACTCTTAGATTACTATGGTATTCTTTTTGGAACTCATGCTCATTTCCAACCATTGCTGTTTTATAAGAACAATCCGATATTTAATTGTTGTATGATCTTTCTGATAAGTAATGTCAAATCCATTAGCTTTTAGACATTGAAACTTGTCATTTACCTTTTTGAAATACAAAATGCCAATTTCTGATCTTTGGTTCTTTTATTGTGCCCAATAATTTTCACTCAATGATTAACCACAATAGCTCTAAATTATGTTGAAACTGTGACATTTTATTATTTTTAGTCTTGGAGGTTAATGTATTCTGATGTGTCCACAGGCCATCTTAATGCATTTCTTCATTTATCTTGGGCCTCACTCTTTTTAACCTTGTTTGTTAATCTCTTCCCAACTCAAAGACCATTTTCGGCGGTGAATAAGAAACAAATAAAACGGTAGTTGGGATTCATCACCTTCTCTCTGTTAGATTATTAAACAAGATAAAATAAGTTAATGCATTTTAGAAATGGTAAACTCATATAACTATGAACTAATACCCAATTATTTCAACTATTGATATTAATGTTATAGTTGAAACATTTTCCCTAAGAAATAGACCCACCATTTTCTTAAACTTCATTACTTTGAGCAAAGTTGAAAAGCCCCTTTTTCATTTTTTAAGTAGCTTTAACAATCCTCAGACATCTTGTCTTTATATTTCCTTGAAACTCTCCTGAAAAACGTATATGATTATTTTATATTGCTCTATGCTTCAATGTATATTATTTTTTTTTTAAAAAATCACACCTACACCTAAAACTCCTTGTGAAAGATACAATTTAATCCTCTACCCCATCCACTCCCTAATATAATACAACCCCACTCCTCTTTTGGGTTTGCTGGCAATGAGAATTGTTTTTCTTAGATGTGTTTTATTCCTCACAATTAATCTTCTACATATGAGATAAGAAGTATATACTTTTAACTTTTCTTGGAATATATGAACTCTACTGAAATTCTGAGGAAAATAGAGAATCATATAAATTAATAGTTAGAGGGGTCTTCAGAGAATATTTTACAAACTCCTTCAGTTTATAGTCATGAAATAAAGACCCAGAAAGATTCAAATTTAGTCAAGTGTACACAATTAGTGCAAATTGAATTAAGATTTCCTAATCCCTAATAATCTTGTGTATGTGTATGAGATTGATTGATAAGGGGATTATAACTATGTTTGGAATTTTTGTCCATGTTTGTTTGCAATCTAAGTACACATGATGGTATAGAATAAATAGCATTCTTACACATCCCAGAACTGCTACAGCCACCTCTAGCTCCCAAATGCATACATAATATATCAAGTGAAAGAAGTTCAGAGACCAACATAGACATGTTATTTATCTCTAAGATGGAGAACAGCCTAATAAATAAGAGGACATTTTACTTCTAACATGATTTTGTTATATGTAAGTTGAATAAACTTGATATATGCATTTATATATCTAGCTATTTATCTATGTCAGTCTTATCATGTATCTATCCATCCATCTGTCTTGCTTCATGCTGACTTCCTGCAATTGAACATCAAACTGTATTCTGAAGACTTAGTAATGTTTTACTCCCTAACAACTTTGCTTCTATTGAATAATATTAAATGGGAAAATTATTGCTTTTAACTTCTATATAAGAAACTGAGTATCAACTTATTTCTCACAATAACAATAGCAGCTACTATTGAGCATCTTTGAGCATCCTGTTAATTGATTTACAATTAATACAAATATGTTATTTCTTTCTCACATCATTTGTTGGATGATGTTATCATTATTATTATTATTAAAATCCATCTTACAGATGAAGAAAAAGGCTTAAAGAGGTTAAATAAACTAAGGTCAAAAAGAGTGAGAAGTATTGGATGTAAACATTTTTCTGATTCCAAAGACAGGAACACTTAGTCACCATTTTATATTGACTACCTTCCTCTGACCAATCTGATTTTTAAAAAATGAAAAAGACACTTTTGCCTCAATATATACTAGCTCTATTATTTGAAATCAGCACAACTAATTTTTTTCCTTTTGAAGTAATGCTATATCCAGAGCATTTCAATCTTAAAATGGATTAACCTAAATCAGTTTCTAAGATTAATTAATGACCTTTAACAAATACATAGGAGGGGTAAATTGTGAAAAGAGGAATGAAAATGGGGTAAGATTAATGAAGTGTGAAGGGTCACCAAGTACCAGCTTTGCTAAGAATGGGTTTTTATTATTACTTTATATGTAGAGCCAATAGAATGTGGCTCTAATTGATATGCAGTGTTGACAGAATTGCAATCAAATTCCCAGCACAGAAAAAGTGAAGAGGAATTATCCCACTGGATGTGAAACAATATTATATTGATGTATTAATTAAAATAGAGTGGGACATAGGTATAGACATATAGACCAGTAGAATAGAATATTAATCTCATAAATAGATTCACAATTAAATGGAACTTGATATATGGCAGAGGTGAGAATGCAGATCAATGGGGAAGAATGATCCAATTGATAACACTGATACACAATTGATATCAAATGCATATAACTGATATCTATTATACTTGCACTGTTGATATCCCACTTAGGATACTAGGAATTCCATGTATTAATATGCACAATAACAATGAGGGTGAATTGAAATTTTGATAGTATAAGCAAAACTTTTTCTTTCAGAATGAGATATAAAAGAATATCTTTATAACCTTTGGCAAGTATCTTGTTAAATAATAGACATCATGGCCCACACATATAATCAAAGGTAGATACCTTCAGCTATATTAAATCAACAACAAAGACTTTGGTTTGTGAAAGAACACAATGACGTGGGAAAAAAAGCCACAAGTTGAGAGAAAAAATTCAACATATGCAATAGACAAAGGATTAGAATAAAATTACATAAAGAATTTCTAGAAATAAGATAAGGCTTATAACCCAAGCAAAAAAAGAAAGACTCAACCGAATTTTTATAGGAAAAAAGTTCCTATGGAAATAAACATTTAAAAACACACTAACCCTTGTAAATAACAAGAATAATCAAAACTATTATTTCATAGCCACTAGATTGAATTGAATTAAAAATTCTGACCAAATGCTAGCAAGGATGTAGAAGAATGTGAACTCTCAAATGAGCTGTGGAAATACAAAGTGGTACAATCATTCTGGAGAACAATTTGCAAAGAGTTAGTAAAAGAAAGAATGCATATACTCTTTGACATCATACTTCCCCACTTAGATTATAAAGATACAGGTACAAGGATGTTCATAGCTACATCATAATAAAATATTGAGCAACCTAATATCCACCAACAGGAAAAAGGATAAACTGTGATATATACAGGGAAGCAATGGAGAAGTGGAAAAATGATTAAAGCCACATGTATTTGATTGAGCCACATGAATTTGCCTGTATTCTTTCATTATTGAATTACAAAATTTGAAATTTTATGTCTCAACTTGATAATGGAAAAATTTAACACTACTAAATGACAAATCAAGTTGTATAAAGTTTACATCCATTACGATCAATTTTCTATGAATTCAAAACCATGCAAAGTTAAACACAAAGAAGAGCAGGAAATGGTAAAACCAGTCAGCACTGTGGTGACTACCTGGGTGTCGAAGGGTGATACAGTTAGGAAGAGGCACAAGGAGGCTTTAATAGACTAGTAATATTTTATTTATTAAGCTGGGTAGTGGGTACTAGGTATTCATTTCATTGTTTTAAAGTATGTATTGATATGTATATGTGAAATTTTTTATACAAATGAAAAATTAAGAGCACATGTTTAAAAACCTTAATTTTCTCTTACAGGTTTGGAAAGATGCTGCCACCCAGATATTTTACTCCCTTTCAGTGGCTTGGGGTGGCTTAGTTGCTCTGTCATCTTACAATAAGTTCAATAACAACTGTTTTTCTGATGCCATTGTAGTTTGTTTGACAAACTGCCTCACTAGTGTGTTTGCTGGATTTGCTATTTTTTCTATATTGGGACACATGGCTCATATATCTGGACAGGAAGTCTCTCAAGTTGTAAAATCAGGTATATAATGCTTTATGTTATAAAATTTGATTAAATTAATGTAGCTCACTTTAATAGTAATTTACATTCATGATTCAGGGTATTGTATTTTCTTTCTCATTTCATCTTATGCAATTTGTTTTAAAGATATAATAATTCTTAGATGATTTATCTAAACAAGAGCATCATCGTTTAAGAAGACATGATGCTTTTCTGGATTTCGTTTAGGTCCTAATATGAACAACTTCCTGCACAGTTATAAGTTTCAGGCATTATAGTAAGCATGTTCCATGAATTATGAGAGAGAAAAAACATTACAAATTCCCATATGCAAATTACATCAGATCTGAATTTCTAAACACATCAGTATCATACAGAAATTCCAGTTATTCTGAATATACAGCTGTGTCCAACTTTAAAGGAATCTGACTGACTAATTTCCTAACTTTAATATGTTTAATTATTTGGCTAGAGATTCTGAGAAAAAAATAATCCTAGGAACGCCTTATCAAAATTTTATTATAGTTCATATCATTTGATGGAAATACTGATAAATGATAACAAAATGTCAGAACTAGAGAAGGGACCCTAGAGGTCTTCTTGTGTCCAGCTCCTCATAGGGGACTGATACACAGGAATATTATCTACATCTTGAAGATGGTAAAATATTTAGAATGTGATAGATCCTAGACTAGAAGCTAATTTTTAAAATTCTAGGTCAGTCCTCTGCAAAGTAAGAGAAACTTAAAATATTTAAAACTGACAACCACGTCGTAAAACTGGAACAAAATGAATAGCATCTCTAAAGGTAGCAGCAAACAGAAAACAATATTAAATTTATAGTTTCATTACATACAATTCTGCAGGTATCCATTAACTGACCCAAATGACATTACTCATAATGATTCTGGGTAAACATTTGGAAAAAGACTAAAAAGTTCCATTCCTGTGTCTTTCCAGATAGTATAATTCTTTCAGAATTTTAAGCTAATAAGGTGACCTAATTTACATTTCTACAATAAAGACAATTGTTACTCTTCATAAATCTTAAATGAAAATCAGTTAAAACCATTAAAATAGTTAAATTTCTTATGGGAGAAATAATGGATACATTTATTTCTTAATTCATGTCCCATGTTCACAATGTAATATCATACAACAACCAAGTTAAATATTTAAAAAAGTGAATATGAGATAGTCAGTAAAGAACTTATGTCAAGGATTGCATTGCCAAATGAAGATGAGAATTTTGTAATGTCCAAATATGTGAATTTTCTTGACAACTAATTTAAAATACCATACATTTTTCTTAGGTTTTGATCTAGCATTCATTGCCTATCCAGAAGCTCTAGCCCAACTCCCAGGTGGTCCATTTTGGTCCATATTATTTTTCTTCATGCTTTTAACTTTGGGGCTCGATTCTCAGTTTGCTTCCATTGGTAAGTAATAGTACTTCTAGTATTAACATTACTCTCATTTTATTCATGTTTCCTCTACTTGAAAACATCCTTTTCTTACCCCTACCCCCCTTTTAGCTGTTAATTCTTTTAATGGTCATTCTTAATTATTATTTTAACTTAAAATTTAAGTATGGAAAAATATAAACTACATGTCTACTTGACACTCAAAAGGAACAAACGATATTGTGTCATATTTTCTTCAGATAATTTTTGGAAAACAAATGGTTACAGGTGAATTTGAAGTCACTATGTTTCTCACTAATATAACTTACATGGTTTTTCCTAGAGGCAACCATCACCATGGATTGTGTGCTATTCAGTCCATGTTTGTATGCATTGTACATATATCCACAAATAATATTCATTTAAAATTTTCGCATAAATGTGAAGTTAGTATATATTCACATATATACATACATATGTGTATATATGTACACACACACACTCTGACAGGTAATATATATATTACTCTGACAAGTTATTACATGTATTATGAATCCATGTTGCTACATAGACATATAGATCTATTTAATTAACAATCTATTGCCATATTGTCAGGCATTTGGATTCCTTTTTTTTGCCTGACACACACTGCTGCAATGACTATCCTTATTCATGATTCTGTGTTCACAAAGGCATTTTCACTAAAGTATACAACTGATTATTCTGAAATAGTTTTCCTCATATCATTCTGTTACATAAAAATTTTTCATAGTTTGCTGCTTATAGGAGAAAGTCAAGATTATTTTTTTTTTTATTTTATTTATTTATTTATTTATTTATTTTTTTTTTACACACTATTCACTGAAAACATTTGATGAGGCAAATAGAAAAAAAAATTATTACAATCATAATTTTTTTAACTTTGCAAGATTACTTTAGTTGACTTTCAAAGTTCTCTTAAATTTCAAACACTTTTCCTAATACTTCCACTCATCCTTCTGCTCTTAGCCAGTTCCCTATTTAATGGATACATTTATTTCTTAAACCTAGGATCTTTTCTATCTCCATGCCACTAATTCTAATATTCACCTGATTAAATTCTCTTTAGAATTTTTCCTTTCCTTTAACTCTTTTTCAAACTACTTTAAGCCTTCAGTGACTTTACAGTTGTCACCAATAAAAAACCTTATAAAACAGATAACAAATAGAGATTTTTTGGTTTTCATCAGAATCAACATGTGGTGAGTTGTAAGACAAAAGACCCTAAGTTTATTTTTTTAAAAAACATGAGTAGGGCCCAGAGTATATTCTCCACAAATATTTGTAAACTTGATTAATAGAAGCTGAATTCTGTGATTAACCTTATTGAGTTGACATATGTCATTTTTCTCCCCAAAGAAACAATTACAACAACAATTCAAGATTTATTTCCCAAAGTAATGAAGAAAATGAGGGCTCCTATAACTTTGGGTTGCTGCTTGGTTTTGTTTCTCCTTGGTCTCGTCTGTGTGACTCAGGTATACTACAGCTTTTTCTTTTCATAGAGAAAATATTAATTGGGACATATGTCAGAATCTAAATTTAAAAAAGCCTTAAGATGGTGTTTAGTGGAAAGTCTAAGTTCTACTTGGATTTAGATTTTTCAAATTTTAGACCATTTCCTCCCACTGTAACTTTGTTATCATTTTACAGAGGAAGAGGCCCAGTAATAATAATTTCCCAATTATTACAAGATTATAGACTTTAAACATACACTGAGAGTTTCTTGGCAGCTACTATACAGCATACAGATATTACATACCATTTTGATAACCAACTATTCTAAATGCTCATTTTTTCCCAATAACTCAGAATAGAAAAAGGTTTTTGAGATAGTTAAAACCACATTTTTGTTTGTATTTAAAACATTCTTTTCCATATTTTTGCCAAAGAGAAATTAAGGAGCATATGTTAAGGTCAAATTAATAGATTCACTGACATAATTTTCCTATGAACATATATGAAAATATCACAATGAATGCCACCATTATGTACATCCACAAGATTGGGGTCCTAACTAGAATAAGATACATACATACATACATACACACACACACACACACACACTGTGTATAATTAAAAGGAACCAATAAATAAATAAATAATTCAATTTGAACACTTCATCAAACACAAAAATAATTAAGGTAGAAGTAATTGGATTTTTTTTTGATAGGCTGGAATTTATTGGGTTAATCTGATTGACCACTTCTGTGCTGGATGGGCCATTTTGATTGCAGCTATATTGGAAATAACAGGAATCATCTGGATTTATGGTAAATAATTCAGAATTATTTAGAAGTTTTATTAAAATAGTTTAATTATTATTTTTATTATATATGTAATCATACTATTTTAATAGTAAAGTATAATATATTATAAATAAAATATTTACAGGTATATACTTAATTGTTGTGGTTAGGAAAATGTTTAGATGTAGAAAAATATGTTGGACAAAAATGATTGAGGAAACCACTGAGTAGGGCTCAATGTACTCTCTGACATTGCTTTTTTTTTTGGTAGGAGGAAACAGATTCATTGAAGATATAGAAATGATGATTGGAGCAAAGAGGTGGATATTCTGGCTATGGTGGAGAGCTTGCTGGTTTGTAATTACACCTATCTTGTTGATTGTAAGTAATATTATACCTTGAATTTGGTAGCAATAATATATACATTTAGATATTTCTAGGAGAAACTTAGAGAATAATTCATATTGGAAATAATAGTTGTAAAAGGATGATTTTCACATTTTGTAGTATTTATGAGTGGTGCTTCAAAACTGCCTAAAATGCCTTTGCAGTATTATTTTTGAGGCCATGGGTTGAAAATTTACCATTTGAGAAAATATCTTCCTATAGACTTAAAAGTTATCAATAACCTTAAATTATCAATAGGATAAAAACTATCAATAAGAAAAATAAAAACAAATGAATTTCTTATTCCCTAACAGATATACTATGCCATCAATAATTTTCTTAACCTCTCTGCAAGTACAGAAAATAGTAAGATAGAAAAGGCCAGATAATGTCTTCAAGAATTTCAGTTTAAATATACTGATTGCTAAGAAACAGCACTTCGATTATAGTGTGCATTTTTTTATTTATGGGGGGAGGTATTTTGCATCTGAAATTACTAAAAGAAATTCACCTATGTCAAGAGACAATTGTTAATATATTCGACAATTGGGTGCTATTTAAAATCTGAGGGAAAGCAAATGGTGTCTATTGAAGTGACATGATACATAGAAATGAAATCTTCAAATAACAGTTGAGGAAAGTAAATGGATAGTAGGAAACACTTCATCAGATGGAGAAATGCATGCACTATAGTTAATGGTGGGATTCAGATGGATAGCAAAGCTTCATGGATGTGTTTAGTTTTCACTGCCTTCATCTTTCCAAGGTTTCCCTAAGAAAAACCATTAAATAATGTGATACACATTTGCTTAACATCTGAAGTATCATATTTGATTGTTTTTAGTGGGTGTTAGTTTTTATTTTCTAAACATTAATTGATTAGTTTACATAGTAAATAGTTTGGTACTGAATATGATAAATTAAAATATTTATATTCTCCATATTCTTGCTAAGTGACTTTGAAAGTGTCACTGTCACTCCCCTTATTTGAAAATCTCTATAACAAAATAAGCCCCCTATCAACTTAGAAGTTCTAACTAGACTACTAACCAGTTAATTTTCATTGATTACATAGGTCTAACATTGAATTTACTTTTAAATGATAAAATATTAAATATCAAATGATACACATTGCCATCTATTTTGTATAAAGTCTTGTGTATTAGACTTCAATGTCCTTCATTCATTTTCTTATAATTATGTACAATTATGGTAACTGTGATATACATTTAAGTTACTATAAATAAATTGATGGAACATATCCACTCAAGTCTATAATTATAATTGCATATCTATTTATAAAGATTTTTTATAATCCATTGCTTTCTCATTATTTATAATAAAACAAAGTCAGCTAAATTTAGGAAAATTAGTAGGTAATTATTGGATTTTGTTTGGCTTTACAGATTTCTATAAATAATTCATTTTAATGCCTCAACATTTCTAGTAGGATTTTAAAAGACATTCTAAAACTGGGCCTTAAAGTGATTGTATCTTTATGATTCAGATTTTACCATATTAGCTAAACTTATATTGAATATTTTTCTTAGTAAGAGGCTGAAAGTGAAGTGTGCTTTCATAAGTATGCACCAGTAGTATATGTGCATATGCATGTTTTGAGGTGAAGGGTGCTCTCGGCAGTTAAAAATAATAGAAACAATTGCTCCAAGGAGAGAAGCATGTCCACTAATGTGTACTTTTACACTCTCATTGAATTAAAATATATGCTGGCAAGCTCACAGCATAGAATTTTAAAACCATGTTATTATAAATAAAATATAATTTCCTTTTGGATATATACCCAGCAGTGAGATTGTTGGATCAAATGGTGGTTCTAGTTTTAATTTTATGAGGAACCACCGTAGTCTTTTCCATATGACTGTACTAATTTACATTTCCATCAACAGTGTGCAAAGGTTTCCTTTTCTCTACATTCTTGCCAACAATCTCGCTCCTGGTTATATATATCAGTAGGTCAAAGAGACATCTGCACTCCTATATTCACTGTAGAACTACTCACAATATCCAAGAAATGGAAACAGCTTAAGTATACATCAAATGATTAATGGGTAAAGAAAATGTGGTACATATATGCAATGGAATACTATTTAGCCATAAAAATAATGAAATCTTGTCATTTGCAACAATGTGGATAGAACTGGAGATTATGTTAAGTGAAATAAGCCGGGAACAAAAAGACAAGTATCACATGATGTTACTCATACATGGAATCTAAAAAAGCTGATCTCATGGAAATTGAAAATAGAACAGTGAGACCAGGGAAAGTGTGTGTAGGGGAGTGGTATTGTGAAAAATTGATCAGTGGTACTGAGTTATGGTTAGATAGAAGCAAGAAGTTCTGATGTGCTATTGCTCAGTAGGGTGACTGTAGAAAACAGTAATGCACTTTACATTTCAAAGGGCTAGAAGAAAGGATTTTCAAAGTTTTAATGGTAAAGAAATAATGTCTGAGGAGATATGTTTAACCTGATTTAAACATTATGCAATATATACATGCATCAAAACATAACATAGTACTCAATTAATATGGATATTTAAATGGTTTATCTATCAGTTCAAAGCAAAAACTTAAAAATATTTAAATTAGTAGAGTTAAAAGCTCAATAACAAAATTTCAGATTTATTTTACTTTCAGTCTTAAGTGTTTTATCAAAATGTATGTGGAACAAGTATTCATATCTTTTATAATTATATGAAGTATTAAATTGTGGAAGAATTTATTCAAAATAAAAATAGAAATTTTATTCATTTCATATTATTATCTTCTGGCTTGTTACCTGATTATCTTAGTTCTTATTGTATTTTAATTTTAGTTTATTTGATAAATTACTTATTTGTAATGGGAACAATTTTTTAATCATATATGCAGTAAAGTCCAATCTATAGTATTGTCTTTTCATTTTTTATTTTTGCAGGCAATTTTAATATGGTCACTGGTGAAATTCCAGAGACCCATGTATGGTGAAATTTCATACCCTGACTGGGGAGTTGCTCTGGGCTGGTGTATGATTATTTTCTGCATTATTTGGATTCCAGTTGTTGCTATTATAAAAATAGCTCAGGCCCAAGGAAATATCTTTCAAGTAAGCACATTGAATTGTAAAATTCTTTATATAGATTATTTATCATAAAAATGAACATAAATTTACATGGCAGCAATATTAGATTATATGCAATTAAATAATCACTCTTTCCTCTTACTACTTCTATACTTGATATAATTGTCTGTTACTAGTACATTACATTGTCTCCCTTTATTAGACTATAAGCTCCTTGTGAGAAGTCTTGTTCGTCTTGTTAGTGGATCTTCAAGCCCCATTACAGTACTTTACATATAACAGTTAAGATGGATATAAAAAGCAAATGGCTTGTGATATCTTTGGGATAACTCAGTACATTGTAAAAAGTCATTTGCTTTTTATATCCATAATCTCTACTTTTAAAACCTCATTTGGTTATAATAGAAGTCGTCATAATGTGTATAGACTGCAATAGGCCTGGTAAATTATCTTCAACCCTATGTAGACCTCGAATCATCTTTTCTCCATGGAGGCTTAGCAAGTAGATTTGATTATGACTTTTTACTAGAACAATGACAAAGAGCCTTAGATTTAAATAAATCCCCTTACTAGAATGGATCCAAATCAATATTTTGACCTTGAACTTCCTTTCCTTTGTTCTCGAACCACGTACAAGTATATACTTTTTTATATCTTTACCTCATCCTCACCTCCAGGCCAGGATAGAAGTGCATGTGAATTCAGTGGAGGAAACTATAAGTGACCTTGTTACTCTAATGAGCTCACATGCCTTCCAAAATCATTTACATATTTGATTAGTTTGATTGTTAGTATAATTCTATTAACAATTAGGTGATTTGATTATAATTTCTTAGATTGCATTAAATATTTAACTGTTTAATTTTTACTATTTTCATTATTGTCAGCAAAGAAACAACATTTTTAAATAAAAATGTATTTTAGTATTCAATACAATTAGGTAATAACAAATGGATTATTTAATTTCTTCTTAGACTGCATTATTAAGAATTTTGACTCACTTTTCAACTTTTCTATGATTCTTGTTTGATTTTTGTTAGTAAAGAAGCTTACAATTTTAAAATTAAAGTATAGTTAAATATTTGCTTGTTAGCAAAAAACCAAAATTTTAGTATTAAGATATAGTTTAATATTTGTTTGCAGATTATAGCACTTAAATTCTAAGACAGGAATTTTTTGTTTTTTCATTTCAGCGCATTGTAAGCTGCTGCAAACCAGCTCCTAACTGGGGTCCATACCTGGAACAACATCGTGGGGAGAGATATAAAGACATGGTAGACCCTAAGAAAGAGATTGACCATGAGATACCTACTATTAGTGGCAGCAGAAAACCAGAATGAGACCTCATTTTTAAAAATGGTTGTTGTATAATGTGATTTTAGAGTAGGGGCAATTTTTATTTATTTGTTTGTTAACTGAGTAGAAAAATATACATGCTATGTTCACAATAAAGTAATATGTATTTTTCCCCCTTAAGCAGGAATGTAATATAAAAATGTGAATCTATTAATGTTTAACAATGTGCTTATATTTCTTTTAAGATTAACTATCTGTATAATATGCACACAACTATTTCACAGTGAAATTTTAAAAATATTGTCATCATATTTTTCTAATACATTGAATGCTTAATTTTGAGCTGATTCTGTTATGCAAGTTTAAAATTATTATTTGCTTCTATTTTCTTAGTATGCAACCTTTCTTTGTCACAAGCTGGGGGAATATCAGTGTGTTTAAAAGCAAGTGTTACAAACTGAAGGCCTCACTTAGAAACATCATGAATATGTGGAAAAATGACTGTATCATATGAAGATTATAATTTAGTGCTTTTGATCCAAATATGTCTAAAACCTTCATGCATTTATGGCTCATGTTTTCTATGTGAACTTATTGACAGGACAGGAGAAATAAGAAGTAAGAATCCTTTGGCCAGTAAGGCATAAATCTAGAAAGTGGAATACGGGTTTCCTTATCTTCCTTCTTTAGGTTGTATTTGGAAGGAAACTATGACACATCTAATTTCTATTGTCTAGCAACATTAAGAGTTCATTATATTCTCTGAATATAGGTTTAATTTCACATAGAATATGGATCAAAATGTTAATTAGAAAATATTTTTACTCAAAATTAGCATTAAATAATAATCATGATATATGGCTAGTCTTTTGTGAATAAGTTAGTGATTATGGGTGATAATTTATTTACATATTAATAGGAGATAAACTTATCCAAAATGAAGGTTCTATGTCCTGGTTTCCTTATTGTTGTTAATGAATCATATCACTAACAGCTTTATATTTTGATTACATTTCATTGACAACTGATTTAAACATCACAGCCTAGGAAAATAAACACTGCCTAAATATATAAGGAACTTCTCAGCAATTTTTAAGGTTTTTTTAAAACAGGCTTCAGGGAATTATGACACTGAAATTATATGTAACATCATCTTTGGGATGTATACATGCAGTTTTTTTGTAGGGAGAGAGTCCATAGTTTTCATTAGAATACCAAAATGACTTATGAAACAAAAAATTTTAAGAACCACAAATGCTGCTGCTGGTTTTTATGCTTGGCAAGTGACTGACACTAGAAGGAATTTTTTTCTTTTCTTTTTTTAGGAGTAGTTTTTCCTTATACATTTTAAATTCCTTTTCCTTTCAATTGAAGATTAAAGGAATAAGGTATTAAGGCATTTCCTTAATTTATACTGGTAATTTATTTTGAAGGAAGGGAGCATCAAGGTAAATAGCCTGCAATTGAACCATATAAATGAATTATGTATAAATAATATCAGTGAATTATGTACATATAGATAATGAACTCACATTTGATATTTTGAGGGTTTTCTTTGAGGTAGGTCAAATGCTGTTAGCAAACTTCGAAAGATTAATTCCTTAGCTATACCAGATTTTGTAAAATATTATTTGAAACAGATAACTGACTAGTGCTTAGAAATACTTTCTCATATTTTTAATCCACATTACATTACTTGCATTCTACCACTATAATTTGGTGCTATTTGAGGTGCAGATTTTTAATGAGAGAAAAAATGCATGGTATTTTCTATATGTGACTCTTGCAATTCAGGGAAAATTTTGGCACATTTTAAATAAAAGAATATCTAATTGAGAGAGGGGGAATATGAAGTGGAAGCAATCCTTTTCAAAAGTTGACCACAAAAACTAGTTTAAAGTTTGTGTCACTATCTCCACAAGATCTTAATGAAGTGCTTGGCATATTGTAGGGTGCCCAATGATAGCTCTTATGATTATTACACAGATGCAACAGTGGCAAGAAACAGTATTCTACATAATAGAAATGAGTTCCATCAAGTTCTATTTACTTTAATGCAAGCATGGAGATAATTTCAGTATTACGCTATAAACCATTAGAGAAAACTGTTCTTCACTCTTGAATGAAATTATAATCATTATATCTCAACTATTTTTTGAATGTTGCTTGTTGTAAAAAAACAAACTTTTGGACTGATTTTCTTACTGTATTGTTCTTCCATTCCTTCCCCGGTAAAATATATTTTAGCAAGTACATGTAATCAATTCTTTAAATAAAATGAGTAAGAAAATCAATAAATGTTTGGATTTTGTATCTGACTTGATAACCCCTTCCATTTTTAAATAATAATTCATTTGGTATAAACACATAATCAAATGAATTCACTCAAAGTGCCTTTAATGATTGCTTCCACTGTCATTACATCTTGTAAAATTTTCAGTGGATTTCTGCTTAATTAATGCACCAGTTAAGCCCTTGATAATTAGGAAATGCTCCAATTCAGCCAGCTTGTATTCCACGATCCTGAGGTTTACCAATATTCGCTTCTGTATGGCTATTGAGTGTGGGAAATTATTTAAGATATCCCGAGAGAGGTTGTTGACTGAAAGACTATCAGTATTGCTGCTAGGTGACCAAGAAGGAGAAGTTCTTACTAGTGCAAGAGAAGTCGAATTTGATGACATTTCTCCAGTGTTTCTCTGTAAAGGAAATTATACATATGTAGTTTATTGATCGTAGTAATTTCCAAATACTACTAAATAACAAATTAGTTACAAAAATGCACTGACTTCCCCTAAGAGTTAGAGATCAAAAATATATTGAATGAACCGGGCGCGGTGGCGCAAGCCTGTAATCCCAGCACTTAGGGAGGCTGACACAGGAGAATTGCGAGTTCAAAGCCAGCCTCAGCAATGGCGAGGCGTTAAGCAACTCAGCGAGACCCTGTCTCTACATAAAACACAAAATAGGGCTGGGGATGTGGCTCAGTGATCGAGTGCTCCTGAGTTCAATCTCCAGTACCCCCCCCCAAATATATTGAATGATCACATTTATTCAAAGCAATTTCTGCCCAGACACACGGAGAGAAAAAAAAAAGCTTGTAGCTCCAAAGTGCCATATCCTTTTGCTTACACTTCTTGGGCAGTCCAGTAGGTCTACATGTGGAACCTGCCTTTGATCCTTATCTAAAAGTACATTTGCAACTTGAAACCAGGAAATCCATATTTAAACCTGAAATACTGGCAAATGTCCAGTAAGCTCCCGCAACAATGAGAAGCAAACAGGAACATGGGGGTTGTAGAAAGAAGAGAAGAAAAAGAAGTAGTTACAGCTTCTTAAAATGGGACATGGTGGTGGGGGAATGGGCACTTTTAACTGTACTTTTCTCTCTAGGTGGTAGAATGGTAACTATATCACTTAATGATTTGGGGCTATTTTATAACAGAGCACAGGGGTCAATCGCGGACCAAAATGCGGGAATTGTAGGGGATGGGGAACAGCGACAAATGAAAGTCTGGGGCTTTGCGGAAAGAAAAGAGGAATGAGGACATCTCCCCTTAATTTTTATTTTTAGTATCTTTCTACCATTTTGCAAACACACTCTCTGATTCATGTATTCACCTAGCTTCATCCAAGTCCAATCTTTTTGACATAAACCTTTACCTGATGCTTTTTCCAGAAGATAAACAAAAGGGCGAACGTAATGCAGCACACAAGAAGGAAAAACATACTCATGGTTCTTCCTTGTCCACTTCTCTCTTCTCAGGACGGATGCACTCAGCTGGCAGCTGGGAATCAGGGGGCCGGTAGCCACCCGGCCTGTGGAAACCACGGGCCAGTATGGTAGGTGCCCCTCACTGTCTGGTGCTATGGGGATACGCTATTGCGTCTAGCTTTATATACTGCAAAGGGCGTGGGACCTCATAATCAGTACGCATGCACGTAGGGGTGTCACGCCACAATCTGATGACGTAGAACCTAACCTGCGACGGAAAGCCAGGAAGCACTTAGCAACCACCCACCTTGTTACTGTCTCAGGTCTTTAGGAGAGTAAGACAATAAGGGAAATTGGGATTCCAAGAATTTGAACCATGATGGAAGTATAGACTCCAAACATATTGGTTAAATATATGATATAAAAAGTGCTCTTTCCTCCTTTTTCCTTTAAAGATATACCTTCGCTGCAACCGCTCAGTTTTCATTTCAAAAAAAGTTCAGGTCTGGCGTGGTGGTGTATGCCTGTAATCCCTGTAATTTGGGAGGCTGAGGCAGAAGGATCACAAGTTTAAGGCCAACCTCAGCCATTTAGTGAGTCCCTAAGCAACTTACCGAGATCATGTCTCAAAATAAAAAAAATTAAAAAGGCTGGGAATATGGCTCAGTGGTTAGGTACCCCTGCATTCAATCTCTGATACAAAAAAATTTTCAAGAATAAGATAGAAATACACTGTAAAATGTAGTTCCCCAGAAATTGTAAGTCACTGACATAAAAAGTATCTCCTCCATACTTCCCTTGCTATTTTAGGATTCATTCAAACTTCAGTCACATTGGAATAGTTAAGCACATTTTTAAAAAATTTATAGTTTAAAAAGTGATTTCAAGGACATTTCCTTATAAAATTCCTCATTCCACATTTGTACTAAAGGTATTTTTAACATGGGCCTGTTTTTGCAAATGAGGAAAAAGATTCAGGTTTTAAACTCATTCAAAACTAGTGGAAAAACAGGAATGATTGGAGTTTGAGTTTTGAGATAAAGTCTTCCATTCTTTCACTCTAGTTTACATCCCCCAAGATCTCCATCTCCACTTGAATTGTGCACATCAAGTATGTAATATTTTTCAACAACGAATTGAAATGTACTTTGATTAGTATTAATGGGAGGCAACAGATACAGGACTCCTTGCACTAAAAAAGTTAGATGTGTTCAAGAAATTCATTTAAATGTGGAAGAAGGTACTAAAGAACCAGAACTGAAGACAATTACCAGGTAATTTCAAGGTGATTGCCAAACTTCAACCACCAACTCTGCTTGAGGAACAATTCTCATCTTCATATAGATGGGAAGGAAAGGAATTACATTTTTAATTTTTCATAAAATACTATTTGCTAATGATTGGTTCAAAGTTTAAAGTTTTATTAATTCAACAAATATGTATTTAACCTCTGTACTGGGCACTGTGTTATATTCTGGGAATAGAATTGTGTGAAAAAATCATGTCTACCTGGAATGTGCACTCTAGTATGAGAGACAGACATTAACCAAATACAGAAATTAATGTAAAACTGCTGGGGTATAAATGATAGGAAGAAATACATGGTGGCATGGGAACTTACAATATATGGAATGTAAAGGAGATTAAGATCCTGGCTTTATGGTTTAATCAATTGGGTGAAGTAACCAAGTATAGGGTTGCTGATCATGAATTTGGTTTTGGACATGTCAAGTTTGAGCAATTCAAGACATGAAACATTTGATCTCAGAGAAATAATTGAAGACATAAATTTGTTAGTCATCTGCATGTTAATGATAACTGAAACTCTAGGTATGGAAGAGATTCCCTCATGTTACTGTAGAATGTGCAAACAAAAGACAAATTAGAATAGAGCCTTGAAGGATTTCAATATTTAATAGCTGGGTAATAACACTTCTATTGGTATGGTATTATGATTGTCTTGAATCTAAATTTCTTGTTTCATTGAATAAAATTGAGTGAAGCCCACTTATCTTTAAGAACATAATTTTTAATTTGATTGCACCAGTATCCAAGGGAAAACTTCAGATTTCTTGGAAAGTATTCTCATCAAGCACTGTTACTAATCATTGAAAAAATATATAGTATAATGTTGTAATAACAGACTTAAACTTTTTTTTTTTTGGCACTGGAGATTGAACTCAGGGGCACTCGACCACTAAGCCACATCCCCAGCCCTATTTTGTGTTTTATGTAGAGACAGGGTCTCACTGAGTTGCTTAGTGCCTCGCCGTTGCTGAGGCTGGCTTTGAACTCGCAATTCTCCTGTGTCAGCCTCCCTAAGTGCTGGGATTACAGGCTTGCGCCACTGCGCCCAGCCAGACTTAAACATTTAACCAGTTAAAGGGTAGTGTTCTTTGGCAATAATTACATTTGTATTGTTGTATAAACATCACTACCAACCATCTTTAGAACATTTTCATCTTCCCCATTGAAACTCGGTATTCATTAATCCATTTTTCTCATTGTCCTAAATATTGAACACCCATAAAAACTTAAATTGAGCAAGAAATATAACATTTATGTTAACTTTGAAAAATATTGTTTTTAGAAGTCTATTCTTTTGAGAAAAGTAATAAGTGAAGTGTTAAAGTGTTTGAAAACACACACATACACACATATATACACAAGTGTGTGTGTGTGTGTGTGTGTGTATGATGATTTGCAGCCTATTTTAAGTCAACCATATCAATTTCATTGAAATATTCATAGATTCAAAAACTTGAGACTTAATGAGTTGAACACTAACTTCCTGTTCTACTCTCCTACAAGTCCCCAACAACCAGCATTCTGCTTTCTGTATCTATTAATTTGACTACAATAAGCACTTCATATAAGTGGAATTGCATAATATTCATCTTGCTCTGAATGGCTTATTTCATTTAGCATGATATATTCAAGGTCTACCAATGTGGCATGTCAGAATTTCTATGACTGAATAATATTCCATTGTATGTATATACTATGCTTTGCCTATCCATTCATCCATCTATGGACACTTGGGTTGTTTAAATGATTTAACTGTTGGGAACAATGAAGATACAAATGTCAAACAGGTTATTAGGTTTTGTGTTGAGTTGTAGGAGTTTTTTATATAGTCTATATATTAATTCCACATTAGTGAGATACATGATTTGCAAATACCTTCTCCCTTATTGTAGTTTACTTTTTCATTCTATTGATTATGTCCTTGAATATACAACAATTTATCATTTTGATAAAGTCCAACTTTTCTTTTATTGGTTCTTATTATTTATACTTAATAGTAGAGTCCATTTTGATATAATTATATATGTATGGAAAATATCTTATTCTAATTAGGGCCCCAGGCTTGTAGATGTATAGGATGGTGAGATTCACTGTGGTGTATTCATTTATGAACACAGGAAAGTTATATCAGATTCTTTCCACTGTCCTTCCTATTCTTATCTTCCCTCCAATCCCTACTTTTCCCTTTGTCTAATCCTTTGGACTTCTATTCTTCCCCTTCCCCCTTATTGTGGGTTAGCTTTCACATATCAAAGAACACATTTGCCTTTGGGTTTTGGGATTGGTTTATTTCATTTAGCATGATAGTCTACAGATCCATTTACTGGGAAATGTCATAAGGCCATTCTTTTTATGGCTAATATTCCATTGTGTATATATACCAAGTTTCTTTATCTGTTATCTGCACCTACTAAGTGCAGATAAGCTTTTTAGTTTGATACTATCCCATTTATTGATTCTTTTTTTTTTTAATTTTTTGGTACTGGGAAGTGAATCCAGGGGTGCTTAACAACTGAGCCACATCTCCAGCCCCTTATTTGTATTTTATTTAGAGACAGGGTCTCACTGAGTTACTTAGGCCCTCACTAAGTTGCTGAGGCTGGCTTTGAACTCACAATTCTCCCGCTTCAGCCTCCTGAGCCCCTGGGAATACAGGTGTGCATCACCATGCTTAGCCCATTTATTGATTCTTGACTTTCTTCCACTTTAGGAGTCTTTTTGAGGGAGTCTCTTCCTCAGCTGACATGTTGGAGTACTTGGCCTACATTTTCTCTTAGTAGGTGCAGAATTTCTAGTCTAATACCTAGGTCTTTGATTCACTTTGAATTGAGTTTTGTGCAAGGTGAGAGACAGGGGTTTAACTTCATTGTACTACATATAGATTTCCACTTTTACCAGCACCATTTGTTGAAGAGGCTATCTTTTCTCCAAATTATGCTTATGGCACCTTTGTCTAGTATGAGATAACTGTATTCATGTGGGTTTTTCTGTGTGTCTCCTATTCAGTTCCATTGGTCTTCATGCCTGCTTTGGTGTCAATACCATGCTGTTTTTGTTACTATATCTCTGAAGTGTAATTGAGAGTCTGGGATTGCAATGCCTCCTGCTTCACTTTTCTCACTCAGGATTGCTTTGGCTATTCTGGATCTCTTATTTTTCCATCTGTATAGCACTTTTGGTAGTATGGCCATTTTGACAATATTAATTATTCCTATCCATTAACATGGGATATCTTTCCATCTTCTAAGGTGTTCTACAAGTTCTTTAGTATTCTGTAGTTTTTATTGTGAAGGTCTTTCATCTCTTTTGTTAGATGGATTCTCATGTTTTTTATTCTCTTGTGATAGTTTTTCTAATTTCTCTTTCAGGTGATTCACCATTGGTATACAGTAATGGAATTGACTTTATTTTTTTCTTGCTTGTACTTTTGGTGTCATACCCAAGAAGTCATTGCTATGCCCGTGAAATCATTGCCAAATCCAAGGTATGAAGTTTTTTTTTTCTGTATGTTTTAAGAGTTTTATAATTTTAACCTTAACTTATATGTTTGATCCATTTTTAGGTTGTTTTTGGAGATAGTATCAGGTAAGGATCTAGCTTCATTCTTTTGCATGTTAATGTCCAGTTTTCCCATCACCATTCCTTCAAGACTGTCCTTTACTCTCTTTGAATGATTTTGACATCCTTCTTAAAAATTGTCCATTTATGTAAGGGTTTATTTCTGAGAGCTCTGATCCATTCTCTTGGCCCATTGTTTGTATTTATGTTAGTGCCACACTTTTTCAATTACCATGGGTTTGTAGTACATTTTGAAATTAGGAAGTATGCGTCTTCTTACTTTGTTTGTATTTCCCTAGAGTTTTGGTTATTTGGTCTCTTGAAATTCCAAATAAATTTTGGAAATAAATTTTACAATGGAGTTTTTCATTTTTGAAAGAAAAAGAACTCCATTATGGTTTTGATAGGGATTTCATTAATTTTGTAGATCACTTTGGGTAGTACACAAACTATCTTAATTATTTGAAGTTTTCCAAACCAATAATATGTCTTCACATTTATTTGTACTATCTTTCAATTTTCAGCAATATTTTGTAGTTTTCAGTACACAAATTGTTTACCTCTTTCATTAAGTTTATTTCTAAGTATGTTATTCTTTTTGAGACAATTTAAATGCATTTGCTTTCAGAATTTTCTTTAGCAGATTTCATTGAGTGTATAGAAATGCCAGTGATTTTTGAGTGTGTATTTTACATTTTGAAACCTTGCTAAGTTCATTTATTTTTATTTTTATTTTTTTGGTACCAGGTAATCGACCACTGAGCCACATCCCCAGCCCTACTTTGTGTTTTATTTAGAGATAGGATCTGAGTTGCTTAGCGCTTTGCATTGTTGAGGTGGCTTTGACCTCGCGATTCTCCTGTCTCAGTCTCAGAGTGCTAGGATTATAGGCATGCACCATAGCACCCGGCTTAAATTCATTTATTATTACTAGTGTGTATGTGGGGGGACAGAACTAGAGTAATATTTAGAGCTTGCTATTTATACAACTTCATGTCATTTCAAACAAAGATAATTTTACTTATTCATTCGTTCACTCATTCATTCATTCATTTATGCCTGATTGCTCCAGCTAGGACCATGTTGAACAGAAGGGAAAGTTTTCATTTGTCATTGACTCTGATGTAAGTTTTAGGCTTTTCACACATGGCCTTATGTTTACTATGTTGAGATACTTTTCTTTCATTCCTTGTTTATTGAATTTTTTTATGGAGGCTGTTGAATTTTATCATATCCTTTTCCTGTATCATTTGGAATGATTGTGTGCTTTTCTTAGACTTCATTCTGTTAATATGATTTTATTACATTGATCTTTATATTTTGACCAATCCTTACATTCCAGGAATAAATAACTTAGTCATGGTGTATAATCCTTTTAATGTACTGTTGAATTTAGTTTACTAACATTTCGAAGAATGCACTTTTTTAAAAGTGGTTTTAGATTCACAGCAAAGCTGATTAGAAGATATAGATATTTCTCATATACTTCCTACCTGCTCACATGCATATCCTCCCCAATATTGACCTCCCACACCAGAGTTGTACATTTTCTTAACCAGTGATGAAGCTATGTTAACACATGTTTATCACTCAGAGTCTATGGTTTACATTAAGGATCATTGTTGGTGTTGTACATTCTATGACTTTGGGCAAATTTATTATGACATGTATTCACCATTGTAGTATCATAAAAAAGCAGTTTCACCAACCTGAATATCATGCATGCTCCTTTTATTCATGCCTTCCTCTCTACAAACCTCTGGCAACTATTGATCTTTTTACAGTCTCCATATTTTATCCTTTTATAGAATGTCATATATTTAGAATCACATAGTGTATGTTTCCAAACTGATTTCTTTCACTTAGTAATATGCACTTAAATTTCCTCCAGGGATTTACAGGAGTTGATAGCTCATTTTTTTTTGTCCTGCATAGTATTACATTGTCTGGATGTACAAGAGTTTATTTACCTACTAAGGAAATATTGGTTACATTGTGATTTTGGCAATTGTGAGAAAAGGTACTACGAACATCAGTGTGACGTTTTTGTGTGTACAGGTGTCTTCAACTCCTTTGAGTGTATATCAAGTTACATGATTGCTGGATCACATGGTATGTTGTGTTTTAGAAGAAATAAGTAACTTTTTTCCAAGGTGACTACCATTTTGCATTCCCACCAGCAACAAATGAGAGTTGCTGTTGCTTCACATTCTCATCAATATTTGGTGTTATTGTGGGTTGTGGATTTTAGTCATTATAATAGGTATAAGTGGTATCTTATTATTGTTGTATTTTTAAAAAAATTCTTAGGACATCTGATGTTGAGCATTTTTTTTGTATGTTTATTTTGCATTTGTATATCTATTGGAGATGGTGCTGAGAATCAAATCCAGAGCCTTATGCATGCAAGGCAAGCACTTTACTACTGAATTACATCCTGAGCATGTTTGCATACCTTCTTTGGTAAGGTATCTGATAATGTTTTTGGCCCAGTTTTAAATCAAGTTGTTTATTTTCTTATTGCTTTTTTGAGTTCCTCATATATTTTGGATTACAAATATTTTGTGAGATATATCTTTTAAAAATATTTTCTCCCAGGTTTTGGCTTCTTTTTTTGTTCCCTATTTAGTGTCTTTCACAGAGTCAAAATGAAATTTTTAATGTTTTTCATAATTTTTGTTGGTACATTATAGTTGTACATAATTTAGGAATTATTTGTTTCACATATATACATGTACACAATATAACAACATAATTGGGCCAATATCATTCTCAAGAAGCTCCCCTTAATTTCCTCACCCCCTCCAACTGTTCCCTGTCCTCTATTCTACTCATTTCCCTTTGATAGAAATTTTAAATTTTAGTGAATTCCAGCTTATCAATTCTTTCTTTCAAGGGTCATGGCTTTGCTGTTATATCTATAAGTCATCACTAAAACCAAGGTCATTCAGATTTTCTCCTGTTGTCTTCTATGAGCTTTTTATTATTGCCTTTTTTGTTTAGGTCTGTGACTCATTTTGTGTTAATTATTATGACAGGTATAAGGTCTGTGTATAGATTTATTTTTGTATGTGGATATTCAGTTATTTCAGAACCATTAAGATAAAATACTGTATTTTCACCATTGTCTTGACTTTGCTTCTTTGTCAATGATCAGTCAACTTTATTTACATGATTCTATTCCTGTCCTCTCTATTCTGTTTCATTGATCTGTTTATCTATTCTTTTTGTGAATACTATAGTTTTGATTACTGTGGCTTTATAGTAAGTCTTTGGGTTGGGTAATATAAGTCCTCTAATTTTGCTTTTCCCATTCAATATAGTGTAGGCTATTGTGGGTTTTTGCCTCTCCATAGAAACTTAAGAATCAATTTGTTGTTATGCACAATATAACTTGTTCAGATTGCTTTGAATCTGCCATCAATCTGGGAAAAACTGACGTCTTGACAATATTGAGTTTTCCTATTCACAAAGATGGAATATCTGTTCTTTATTTATTTAGTTCTTTGCTTTCTTTCTTCAGAGTGTTGTAATTTACATAAGTCTTTTATATATTTACCTAGGTCTAGAAATATTTACACCTAAATATTTCATTTTTGGATACTAATACAATTTATATGATGTTATTAACTTTGAATTACACTTGTTTATTGCTGGTATATAGTAAGCAATTGACTTTTGTACATTAAAATTATATCTTGCAACCTTATTCTAATAACTTATTAATTCCCAAAGGATTTTTGTTGTTGTTGCTATTGATTCTTTTAGATGTTCAACATACATGACCATGTTATCTACGAATAAAACAAAGATAGTTTTATTTATTTTATTATTATTATTATTTTTTGGTACTGGGGATTGAACTCAGGGGCACTCGACCACTGAGCCACATCCCCAGCCCTATTTTGTGTTTTATGTAGAGACAGGGTCTCACTGAGTTGCTTAGCACCTCGCCATTGCTGAGGCTGGCTTTGAACTCGCGATTCTCCTGTCTCAGCCTCCCTAAGTGCTGGGAATACAGGCTTGAGCCACTGCGCCCAGCTTATTTTTTCCCTCCCAATGTGTACATCTCTTACTTCATTTCCTCATTTTATTGTGTATTATGATTTGGGTTTGACTTGTCCTCCAAAGACTCATATGTTGAAGTTTTTGTCCTTAATGCAACAATGGTCAGAGACAAGATTTTAGAAAATGTTTGGATCATGAGGGTTGTAACCTCAGCAGCGGATTAATTCATTTGATGAGTTAACAATTTGAATGGACTCTTGGTGGAAACTGTAGGAGTTGAGGCCTAGTTGAAGGGAGTGAATTCTTGGGGGCATATCGTCAGAGACCAGATCTTTTCTCCACTGCCTGCCCCCTCTATTCTTCCTGCCTGCCATGAGCAACTTCTTCCACCACATCCTTCCACCATGATACCTTTTG
>PVHX01019163.1:0-35089 GCA_004024805.1 Geosciurus inauris | reverse complement strand
CTCTTTTATTGCTGAGTAATATTCCATTGTGTATATATACCACAGTTTCTTTATCCATTCATCTATCGAAGGGTATCTAGGTTGGTTCCACAGTTGTGAATTAAGCTGCTATAAACATTGAAGTAGCTGCGTCACTGTAGTACGCTGTTTTTAAGTCTTTTGGGTATAGACCCCAAAAGAGCGAGATAGCTGGGTCAAATGGTGGTTCCATTCCACGTTTTCTAAGGAATCTCCATATTACTTTCCAGATTGGTTGTACCAATTTGCAGTCCCACCAGCAATGTATGAGCGTGCCTTTTTCCCCACAACCTCGCCAACACTTATTGTTGTTTGTATTCTTGATAATTGCCATTCTGACTGGCGTGAGATGAAATCTTAGAGTAGTTTGGATTTGCATTTCTCTAATTGCTAGAGATGTTATTTTTTGAGTTCTTTATATATCCTGGAAATTAGTGTTCTATCAGATGTATGTGTGGCAAAGATTTGTTCCCAGCATGTTGGCTCTCTGTTCACTTCATTGATTGTTTCTTTTGCTGAGAAGAAGCTTTTTAGTTTGAATCCATACCATTTATTGATTCTTGATTTTATTTCTTGCACTATAGGAGTACTGTTAAGGAAGTAAGGTCCTAATCCAACGCAATGAAGATTTGGGCCTATTTTTTCTTCTATTAGGCATAAGGTCTCTGGTCTAATTCCCAGGTCCTTGATCCACTTTGAGTTGAATTTTGTGCATGGTGAGAGATAGGGGTTTAGCTTCCAGTTTTCTCAGTACCATTTGTTGAAGAGGCTATCTTTTCTCCAATGTACACGTTTGGCACATTTGTCTAGTATAAGATAACTGTATTTAAGTGGGTTTGTCTTTGTGTCTACATTCTGTACCATTGGTCTCAGGAAATACCTTTCCACCTTCCTCTGCTTCTGCAGCATGTGGCCTTCCCCAGAGCACACTCCTGTAGATCTTCTATACTGGCTGCAGGGACACCTCTCCTTCTCAGGTGTCCTCCCTCCTCTGTCCATTTGCCACAGGTTGGCCTTCTCTCGGTCCCCTTCTCTCAAGGATCCAAATCCTAGCTGCCAACTCCCAAGTGTCTTCCTAAACCCACCTATCCACCTCCTCTCTCTCTCTCTCTCTCTCTCTCTCTCTTTCCTGCAGATCACACCCTCTAAACACCTTCACCGGAGTCTCACAAATCACACATTTAAAACGGAACAATCTAAGACCCTGACTACTCATCTTACTCCTGGAAACCTTTTTATTTATACACCCTCTCTCTATGATCTGGCCCCACCCACAGGTCCAAACTTGTCTGCTGCCACCTTGACACCACCTCACCCTCCTCTTCAATCCCTGTCACCCATGGTGGCTCCTCAGCTCTGTGCCTTTTCTAGTTCTACTCCTGTACAAGCGCCTCTCCACTCACTCTGCTGTCTGTGCTCAGAGATTGCTTCTTCTGGATTTTTCCCTGACTCTTCCCCCGTGTAATCCTACTGCTTTATTTTCAGTTTCCTTGACCTTCTTTTGTGTGTTCCTATGAAAGCACTCATCCCTAGTGTCTATCCCAGTGCCTGGCTGGAAATTAAACCAAAGCATCAAAACTACAAAGCGCTAAGCAACTCAGTGAGACCCTGTCTCTACATAAAACACAAAATAGGGTTGGGGATGTGGCTCAGTGGCCGAGTACCCCTGAGTTCAATCCCTGGTACCAAAATAATGATAATAATAATAAGGTGGTTCAGGAAGAGACTGGAAAGTGAAGGAGTAAGGAGAAGCATGTCCTAGAACAGGATGAGCCAGTGTGTCTGCCTTATGGAAGAGAATGAGGTCAAGATTTGGTGGGACCCTGTGTGCCACACAAGGACAACATCTTTTCCTCTACAGGAACAACCGTCTTTGCACCATTTTAAGCAGAGGAGTGAGAGATCAACTTCATTCATTATGGATCACTACACCTGCTGGGTAGAATAAGTTTAGGGACAGAGTAGAAGTACAGAGAATGGGTGGCAGCCCAGGAGGCAGAGAAGAAATGGGGTTCTGGCAAAATTGCATTCCCAAAAATTCAAAATAGCCCTGGGAATAGATTGGGGATTTTCCATGCTTAAGATATAATCTCAAGAAATATTCCAGCTCTGACCTGCACAAGACAGTTGGGAGCTTTGATATGTGCCAAGTATAGTAGGAAGACTAAAATACCTCTTATTTTCCTGTCAACTTCATTCTCCATAATTGTCTTTTTATAGTTACTTTTATGCATTTGATAGAGATGTGCAATCAAACTACTCTATAATAATGCAAGTTTGTTAAAAAAAAAAAAAGACTATTGCCCACAGGCTGAGTGATTATATATACATACATATATATATGTATGTATGTATGTATGTATATATATATATATTTCTCCAAACTGTGCATGTATTACACATAATTATATACCTGCAGGTGTATTAACTTCATGACAGTATGTGTCATGTGCCAACAGTATCTACTCCCTCTGAATTATTAGTTTGTGTTTCACTATGAGAATGTGGTACTAAATCTAAATGGACAAAGAATCTTATTTTTGAATGACAAATGCCTTTCTCCAAGCTAACAATCCTTCAACTCCAACACCATCTGAGTCCTTATTTACACCAGGCATTATCCTAAACACTTGAGACTTAAAAGAAATTGAACAAGCCTCAGTGTTTGACTTCTGGTTGCTAACAGTGTAGCGGAAGAGGCCCCAGACTACAGCTTACAGACTCCTCTCACTTCAGCCTCTTCCTTCTACACACTGGTAGCATCTGCAGCATTCAGTCTCTTCCCTAGCTGGACACTCTCGGGTTCGGCTTCAGGCAGTCTTCAGAAACCAATCAAACAAAAACCTTGCTCACAGAAGGCATAACCTTCACTTCTTCTACAAGTGTTTCTTCATTCTCAGGGAAGGAATGGGACTCTTCTACCTTTGAGGGTTCTATTTTACCCTTGTAGGGCACTTAGCAAAATAAATAAATAAATAGCTAACACAGAAGCACAGAAGAAAACATAAATACCTCTTCCTAGGGACATTCAAATTCTGACAAATAACTCTCTGGCACAGAGCCTGGGCGTTGATATTGTTTTTAGAAAATCCCCTAGGCAATTCTTAGATCTAGCTAATGAGAGAGTCTACAAAAAAAAAAAAAAAATCATATAAAGCTGTTTTTCCCCCCATTGATAACTCTTGTTTCAGGTGGTTAAAAGATAAGAGCATACTGTGGGAAATGATTCTGGGGTACCTTTCTTGGTTCTGCATCTTTAAATCTCAGACATTTGAATGTTACTGTCATTTCTATATAAAGAGATTTTTTTGCGAGGTTCTGAATGCTCTATTACTTGTTCAAGGACATTTAGCTCCTGGTTCTTTGATAACTCATTTTTTAGTTATCATAGTTCTCTCCTGGGGAGAGTTTGATGCATGGCACCATGTCCTATGCTCGTAGATCTCAGTCCCCAAATGCAAATTCCAGATGTCACCAGGCAAAGCCTTACCTCTTCTCATACCTTGGCCGTCCCAAAAAGTGCCCTCCGTGTATTTAATAGTAGCTTAAGTCCTGGCATGAACACCATACTTAACAAACATGAGACACGCAGCCATTGCATATCCATCAGAGAGATGCAGCAGTCAAGGTCATATATAGGTCATTGACAGTGACTTGAGATTCCTGCACTCCCTGTAAAACCAACATTCCAATAATCCATAAAAGAATATAGCAATAAAAATGAGTAAACTACTGATACATCCAAAAATATGGATAGATCTCAAATGTGTTATGCTAAGCAAAAGAAGGCAGACCCAAAGTCTTCATGCTACATGATCCCATTTAGAACATTCTGGAAAAGGTGAAACAGTAGGGACAGAATACTGATCAGTGGTTGCCTGAGAGTAAGGGAAGGCACCAATTCTAAATGGCTGGGAGAATTCAGTAGGACAGGGACACAAATGGGCTAGATCTTGATTGTGGGGGTGGTACTTGACTATGTGAGTTTAGTAAAACTCAACACTGCACTAAAATGATTGACTGCAAATAAGGCCTCAATTTTTAAAAACTTTTTAAAAAGAATATAAATGTAACAAGCTTTCAAGTCTAGAACAAATTTAAGCTTGACATTTATTTGGAATGTCAAAAGTGACTGTGTTTTATTCAAGGAAGATACAAATAAAATAAATGTAGATTCCAATGGGATAGGAGGGGACCCCAGGTCTCTTGATCAGTCCAGGAGATGATTGTGCAAAGCAAAGCTATTGCTGGGCTTTGTTCTTTTTTGTTTTTTCCTTGTAAAAAGGGAAGGGTGGGGGGCAAATCTCAACTTACCTAAGTGGGTTGTATATTAAGAGAAGAGTTGAGTGTCTCTCTGTTGTAACACATTTCTTACAATTGCTAATTTGCTATAGCAGTGGCACGCTGCCTGGAATTTTTGGCCTGTGAGTACTCTATTTTCAAGATATTCTAAAGTTATAAAATTTTGCATGTGCACCATACTCTGAGGATTGTGGTACACAGAACAAATTGAAGGCAGCATACTGTGCCTGGAAAAGCCAACCTAGATGAAAAGACAGGACATACAGCAACAAATAGCTCATGAAAATTAGGGGCTGACAAGACCTTGCAGATAGGAAATCAGTGTGGGGTTGAGTAACTACAGGAGGATTCTGGAGGGCATAGGAATTAAGCTAACCCTGGAAGACTGGGAGAAGAAACAAGAAAGTGCATTCTGCAACTAGGGAGGCCGAAACAGGAGGATGAAAAGTTCAAGGCCAGCCTCAGCAACTAGCAAGACCCTCAGCAACTTAGTGAGAGCTTGCTTCAAAATAAAATGTAAAAGAACTGGGGGTGTAGCTCAATGGTAAAGTGACCCTGGGTTAAAAAAAAATAGGTGAATCTGATGGCAGGAATGACCAGTGACTGAGGACAGTCTAGAGGAAAAAACCAGAAAGGATCAGGTGCTATATCGTCATTCCTCTTGAAAGCAGGCTGGCATCTTTTCAGCCATGCAGTGATCTATTTGATGGGTCTGGTCAACCCTGAAGGCTGATGCTGGCTCCCCAACATTCAGGAGAAATTGGCTGCCAAATCCCACTTCCACCAGGTCAACATGAAACTTACATATTGAGGAGTCTCTAGGGAGCTGGCTAATGGAGTACTCCTGAGCCTTGGCATGTGTTGTTACAAAACACGATTTAGATGTTCTTGATTGAACCATAGGGAGAAGTCTTCCATCACGTATTTGCCAAGGGCACCATGTGTGAACGCCATTGAACAAGTGGCTTTTCCTCCTTTCTCTGAGGTTTTCCGGGGACAAATGTGAGTTTTCGCAGTAGAAATTGCATTCAGATCAGGACAAAGAAAATCACAAAATTTTCAAACCACTTTCCATCCCTCAATGCAAAAGAGAACTCCACATTTAATTTTTGTGTATTTTCAGGATGTAAAATTGATTTTTTTTATTTTTAATGAGAGGCCAGAGATTTCAAATTTGCAGTTTCTGACCCACACATTCAAGACTGTTCAGGAATTCTCTGGCCTAATGAAAAGAGATAGCCCTTGAAAGAAAAGGAAAAGAACAACAAAAGTAGACTTAGTAATGTTTTAATATGAGAGATCAAAGAGAAAAGTTTAGTTCTGTCACATTGCTCATTCAGTCACTTCCCAGTTCTACTCCACTCAGAATTATTGGATGTGGTTTGTTAATCATTGGGCATGTGCTGAAGGAAAAAGCCTGGTTGATTGGTCAAGAGCACAGTGTGAGCACAAATGAGAACCCTGGCTCTCATCAGCAGCAGCCCAGAGAGACCTCATTGTGCCATCAGCAGAGATGGTTGAATTGATGAGCTATCCCTAGCTAGCTGCATGATTGTGGGTGGATTCATTTCTTGGACATCGCTGTTCTTACCTAGAGTCATGAAGATAAAAATGCTCACCTCCTGAGCTGTTATTTCAAGTTAATGAGATGAAGTTTGTGAAAGCAGCATGAGTGGCACATAATCAGTACTCAGTAAATGGATGCTATCCCTGTGACAGTGTGAACATCTCATTTAGGAAAAGACATGAGGATGAAATCATTGGATCAATAGAGTCTTTGCCCTAATTTGATGGCACAGAAAACTGGCTCACAGGTGAGAACCTGGACTATAATAGCAGAGCAAGTAAGCCAGGCCCTTGGAGGTCAGAGATCTCAGATCCCAATCTATCCCATTGTATATGTGACTTTGGAGAAGTTGCTGGAACTGCTGAAGTTCAAGTGCCCCAGCTATAAATGGGACTAATGTGGGGATGTTGTGAGGATTACAGAAAAGAACATACTAAGATTGCTTTGTATGGGTGGAGGCCATCCAAGCCCTTGGTTTATAGGATGTCATCAGTATTAGTCATTAACTATATGGAATTTTCAGGAAGCTTCAGTGTTCATTTCTGGGCAAACTGACTCTTTTTACAGATCCAATAAATTGGCCAAAGATCAAAATGTATGTCCTTGGCCTTTTGGAAGAACAATTCTATCAGTATTGGAAAGTAACCTCTGGATGTTTCTTCAGATTGCTGGGCTAATTGTCATCTTTGTAGAAAGTTCCTGCCCTCAGCATGGGAGACCTAATGCCCCGTGACAAAGCAAGCAGCCATCTTCTTCTCATCAGATGCAAGATTAGTGGGTATAAAATTAGTGATAGTGGATAAAAGAAGCCAAGAACCTCTGCCTGTATAAATGACACAGAGAAGGCACTGCTGGCAAAATGTGGATCTTACCTACCCATAATAACATAAAATGCATATTCAGTCAACTCAGTTATTTTAAAATGACAGAAAGCTGTATGCCAAGCATGCAAACTAGGTGAAGAAAATGCAAATTACACAGCGTTTGCCAGATCTACCCTTGAATTATCCCAGGGGAAAACATCAAGGAACTTCCAACAGGAACAAGAAGGGACTCGTGACCTTCATCAGTTACACAAAATGATCCAGGTGTACTTTGTTAGGAATGAAAGTAGATGCTTCATACATGTCTGACCCTTTGAAACTGTCATTTTGTAGTGAAGTTGTTGAGAGGGTCTGCTACGTGGCATTAGTCTCTGTAGGCAGTGTTTTACCACTGGCTATAGATAACTATTCCTATGCATTCTCTTCTGAAATGAACCTAAATGTGGTAATTATTTAAAATACAGAATAAGAGAGAGGCTTATGGGATTAAAAAATAGTAGATTAAATTTGTGTTTTCACATTTAATAAGGACCACTTCTAAAGTTTTTTTTACATCAAAGATTAGAGGAAGGAGCTGCATTTGGGCATAGGGTAATCATTATTTCAAGTGTTGAAACAGTTTTTAAATATTTTAATATAAAAGGTGAGTCAAATGGAAATAAAGAATTTCAAAATAATATGGTAAAAGTCATGCTCACCCTTGAACTTGTGCCAACTCTACACTAAACAGTTAGTGGTTCTCAACACTAGAGATACATATTTATCAATTCAGTCTTTAAGAAGCAGCCCACAACCTATGTACCTGGAAAAGTGGACTGTAACCTCATCAGTGGATTAACTTATTTGATGGATTAATAATCTGAATCAACTAATGGGTTGTAACTGTAGGTAGGTGGGGTGTATCTGGAGGATGTAGGTCACTGGGGCATGCCCTTGGTGACTTTATTTTATCCCCTGCTCCATGTCCTCTCCGGTCTCTGCCCTCCCAGCTGCCATGAGCTGAGCAGTTTTCTTCCATCACACCCTTCCGTCATGAGGCTCTGCTTCATCTCAGGACCACAGTGATGAAATTGGCCGACCATGGACTGAATCTCTGAACTATGAGCCCAAAATAAACGTTTCCTCCTCTAAGTTGCTCTTATCAGGTTCTTGCTAGTGACAAAAAGCTGGCTAACACACCCACTTATTATTTTATGTTCTTTGTCTCTCAATCTTTCCTTTTCCTTCTCCATTTTTCTTATATCAAATGCAGAAGGAATGGGACTCAACACTCAACCTGATGTTGGAGAATGGGTCATGGAGAGGATGCTCCAGAGTAGGGAGACCTTCAAAACCTGAAAATCTTCACTGTGCAAAGTCTGCCCCCCGGAGGCATGGCATTTACAGAAGCAAAGTTTGTGGACAACCTGGACTTTCTCGAGAAACCCGCTTTGGAGTATATTCAGCTTTAGGCAAGCATAGGACACAACAATCAGGAAGGTCAGCTCACAACTGATCAGCAAGTATTCATGATGAGGAGACCTTTTACTTCTAACTTTTTCCAAACTTTGCTAAGTTATAAGCCTAGAATTTGGCCAGAACTCTGGATATTCTCTCCAAGGAAATATACATAGGAATGTCAAACTTGGCCTTTAGTTTCAGGGATCTCAAAGATCTGTTGCCTCTGCATGCAAGATGAGAAGTTTTGAAATAGAGTGAAGTCCCTTCACAGACAGTTAAAGTCTGAGAGAGCAAAATTCATTCACATTTACCTTGTACAAATGAGGAATTGTTAACACAAGATTTCAAAATAGGGGGCTGGGGCTATGGTTCAGCGGTTGAGTGCTTGCCTCGCATGCGTGAGGCACTGGGTTCGATCCTCAGCACCACATAAAATAAATAAAGACATTGTGTTCATCTACAACTAAACAAAATATTTAAAAAAAAAAGATTTCAAAATAGTGTCAATACATCTAAGTTCAGAAACAGTGAAAGAATTTTATTTGGGGGTCTTAGAAGTTGCAATTAAAAGATGAAGTTTCAGATAGCCCTAAATCAGAAGGAGGCAGAGTAGGAACTTATATTGGCAAAGTGCTCTTATTCATTACAAGACAATTAAAATTGCTTAAAGAAAAACTTCTACTAAAGTTGGAAGAAAGGGGTGTATGTCCAACTGGAAATAAAACAATTTCAGTACTTAGTGAAAGCAAGCCTTTTGATAAGCATCTTGAGTCTCTGGGCACGTGTGATGATGTGGTCTTTCCAGATATGAGCAGTGAAAGGCAGAAAGTGACAGGAGGTTACAGTTGGAGCTGCAGCTTGAGGCCACTGCAGAAGCCCTGCTTCTTTAATGGCTCCAGCTCCATATCCAGAAGCTCTCCCAACGTTGCTTTCACAGCAATGTCTTTTTTTTATTTTCACTTTGTGAGGGTAGAGGGAAATGGTAGCCTTTAATATTACTTTATTAGATGGAGGGCTGAGGGGCCCTTAGAAACAATTAGCATCTCATAGCTCTGGTTTGCAAAGAGAAACCAAGAGAAATAACAGTGACAACCAAAGTAAAAATCACTGATTCCATGCTGACCGCATGCCAGGCCCCAGGCACAAAAGTAGATACTTCAAAGTATTTGTTGAGAATTTGAATAAGCATTTTAAATGAGTTAAGACATGTTTTTGATGAAAGCTTGACGCATAGTTAGTACTCAAGTTAAGTAAGTTTTTCTTACGAGAGTTAGGAAGTACTGAGGTATGGGTGGGTTTACGTGAAAAGGCTCTAGGTTCAGCACCAGCCAGGGAGACGTTGACCTTCAAAAAGAAAGAGTAAACCTCCAAAACTCTTAAGGATATCAGAAAACACCGCTGACCTGGGATCCAATCGGAGACCTGTCAGTTTTCGCTCTTTCCCCATACCAGACAGCTGCTTCGGCACAGCTACCGTGGAATCACACTTGTTTTACAGTCACCAGCAAGGCCAATTAGGAGAGTCAGCTTTAAGTGAGCATTTAACAAACATCATGAGGCAAGGTCCATCTTTATGAGTTAGAAGTAATAAATCATTTATTTTTCTCGGTTACATTTATAACTGCCCTGTAATTCATTTCTCTCACTTAAAAACAAATCATGGACTTTTTTCATATCAAGAAAAGGTGCCTTTAGTTGGCATTTCTATCCTAATATATGCTTAATGTCTAGAAAAATGACAGCATCATCCACCTAAATATGTAATTAAATATCAATTTTCTGTAAAGGCAACTTTCCCATATAAAGCCAGGATTAGTAACTAGCTAAAGATTCAGCTCCAAGAAGATCACAAAGGTGAAATGGCAGAGAAAAAATAGGAACTGGAACTGTGTCACAAAATGGAAAAGACTTTACAGTGAGCAGAAAAATGAGTCTCTTAAGGCATCCAGATCCTAATCCTCAAAAACACTAACATGTTACATGGCAAAGAGGGGATTAAGGTTGAAGATGGAAAAAAGGTTGCTAATTAGTTTGCCCAGAGATGGGGAAGTCTTTCCAACATAAGCACAAGGATCCCTGTAAGTACAAAAAGGAGGTAGAAGAGAGATGGCAGCCTGGGAAGGATTTGGCCTGATATTGCTGGATCTGAGATACCAGGAGCTGTCAGCCAAGCAACGTGGTCCACCTCTCAGAGCAGAGAAAGACAAGCCAACAGGTTCTCCCCAGAGCCTGCAAAAGGGAACATGGTCCTGCTAACACCCTGATGTTAGCCCAGTAAGGCTTATTTTAGTTATATGACCTCCAGAACTATAAGATAATAAATTTACATTGTTCTAAGCCACTACATTAGTGCTAATTCATTACAGCAGCAATAGGAAATTAATATAGACTTGTAAAAGATGTATTAGTAACTGAAATGAATATTAGAATTTTGGAATGCATAGTATTACAATTTCTAATACTAACAATGACTTAAATTGCTTCTGTAGTTTGAAGATAAACCATCTTTGATGAGTTAAAGTTTCAGATTCATTTATCCCAAACACTGTTAAAATCTATAAACTCAATAAATATTAAAGGTAAGTTTGTATGTTCCATTTATGTGTACTATTTTTGTGTTTATATGTTATGTGTTTTGGTTTAAAATTAAAAATTTAAAGAATAGAATAGATTCTGTAAATCTAGCATCATTTTCCATGGTCACAAATTTCTACATTTCCTAGATATTTGGGTAAAATTGGTGTAATGACAGAACTGGACAACTCATTTCACTTCCCTGGGCCTCAGTTTCCTGGTCAACGAAAACGGAGATAACACTCAATTCACTGAGTTAATGAGGACAACAATGAGGTTACATATTGGAAAAACACGAAAAAACTTTTCCGAAGTAATAGCATTAGAAATAATATGGAAATTGAACAACAAAAAAGACAATTTCTGATCTTTTTCAGATTTAAAAATCATCTCAGCTTTTAGCTCTTTGCTAATCTCTTTGCTTTATCTGATAAATTTTTATAGTAAAAAACAAGCACACTCCTGTCCTAAATGTAAACTTCCAAATTAAGATTGGCAACAGAGAACACTTTCTAAAAGAACAAAATCATTGGTCCAACATCATCCAGAAACTGGGTGTCTAATAATTGGGTAATCACTGCAGTTATAATTACTTTCTACAGCAGCTTGGCAGAAAAACATATTTTTAAAGAGTAGAACACAACTTCAGCTGCTAATTAGGCACATAAGCATTTCTACATGTTTCTTGGGAATAGAAAATTCAAACATTCTGAGTCAAGAGACTCAGGGGCCTTGATACAGCCCTTAGAACTTCAGAGGCTTAACTCCTTGAAGGAGGAATGAAACTCCAGAAAGGCTTTTAGCAAACCTCTGAATGTCAAGGAAAAGTAGCTTTTACAAAAATGAAAACAGGAAGTGTCAGGATTAGAAGCCATGGGTCTTTAAAATAAATCTAATCCTTAAATCAGTGGCAGTTTCTTGACCAGAGGTCAACTCACCCAGCTCAGCTTCTCAGTGGCTGTTTTCCCCAGGAGAAGCCATGGTAGCTTCACTGTGTCTTGGATTTCTTTTCACATTAGTTTCTCCTCAGATCCATGCACAGAGAGTGCCTCCTTCTCGGTGACTTTCTGTTTCTTCTATCCCAAAACCAAGTCAAACACTGACTTTAGGATAAAAAAGTTGGAGACTTTAACTTATCAGTTATGACCTACTTTCCATCAGAATTAATTCATGGGACATTGGATATTTAAAAATCTGATATGAATTTAATATATACTCTTCACAAGGCTGGATTCCATTTGCCTCACATCTTGTTCATGTTTTTGAAATTCCACCAGGCCACCTTGGGAGCTCCTAGAGGACTTGGCAGGGTGGCTCCAGGATAGTCCAAGCAGCCTTTCCTGCAAGAGCTGAGACCTGCAAGGAAGAGTCACCTGCTCTAGTCCTATGATTTGGGCAATCTGACTGCCCACACTAGGGACACAGATGCCATGGCCCCCATGTGCTCATAACCCTGTGGCTCAGCAGATCCTTCCTCTCACACTCCACAGGAGGAGGTCAAGCTGTGACTTCACCACTGAGGGCTGAATGTAGGAGACCAGAATTTTATGGGCTTCCAGAGCCTGAACTTTACAGTTTATACCACCTGACACTAAGATCCATGGATCTCTGTGCATGGATCCCCCCACCCCCCAGCCACCACCTTAGCTGAACTCTGAGTCAGTGTTTTTAGTCTTCCTTCACACTGGGAGATTCTACTTTCTCAGGACATCATTTACTCCTAGAGCAAGTACTTTTTAGTTTCTGTGCTCCCAGTAGGAATGTCTAAATTCCCTGTGGAGTTATCATAGACAGCTTTGGTCATGGTGCTTGTGACTTATAACTTTGATGTCATGTCCTTCACATGGTAGAACAAACTATCTCTTGGTCCAAAATTGCATTCTTAACTCTAACTAGCCATCTTGAAATATTATAAACAAATATCTCTGGGCTTCAGTTTCCTTATGTTTGAACTGGACAAAATGTTCTTTAAGATCCCTGTGACATTCAGCTTCTAGAATTCCATGCGGCATTAGCCACTGAGTAGGCCAGAAGAGCCAAGGATTGGGGAGAGTTCATTATAACCTCCAGAGATGAACCTTCAGGATTGCCTCCAGTATTTAGTTAAGCTCCTACAAAAATCCTTCTTCCCCAACCATGTTTACCCAGGTACCCTGCTGGCTCACCACTGGCTGGCTCTATTGGCAGGCCCTGGATTTACATCAATGCTTTCACAGTTGATGTGACTAAAAGTTTCTTTTGGGCACAAATACAGCATATAAGTCCATATCCTGGATCTCATTAGAGACCTAAGAACATCAATTTTATTGCCTCTAAGAAGAGGGTCAGTAGGACTCGAGTTTGCAATTCATAAAGTCAGTTGTTAAGGAATTCCAGAAGTAGTAGTCAGAAACTATGATTTAAATGCCAGCACAGGTTAAAAACTGCTCTCAACAGGAGAGGGATAATTGGGTGTGACACTGATTTAAAAAGATTGCAAAACCTCAAGTTCATCTGATTAAAAGAAAAGGCTTCGATAATGACTCTATTGTGTTAGGTGCCAGAGTGATTCATTACAACACCCATGAAGAGCTTAAGAATGTTGTCCTAATGCACCAGAGTTTCTTTCTTTCTTTTTTAACCTGTTGTAGACTTTCTTTACATTAATTTTGTGAGTTTTTAAGTTGCCTCTAAACTGATCACAGCAACCAAATTTCGGCTCCCCAAATAACAATTTCCTTTTCTGCCAAAATAAAGAACAACACTTCTATTTGACTCTTGGCATCTGTCAAGTACCCTTTGCCATCTAGGAAGGGTACTGTCAGGAAATCACCTCTTTGGGCCCTTCCCACTACCCTCCACCACATCCTCTGAATTTTGTTATCAAAATGACTCCTTGAGAAACCAAGAAAGGGATAGAAGTGTAGCAACAGGTAACAAATTCTGACCATGAGCTTCCTATGTCTCAAGTCCCTTCGTAGCTGCAAAATTCTGAATTTCCAAAAGAGGTCCTCAGAAGAACCAGAAGTGTCTCCTTGACTTTTGTTTAGCACCTAGCCTGCTAAGAAACCACTTCTTATGCCCTCCCTTTATTCCTTGCTCCTAAAAATCATTACAGTGCACAACTGTGAGTGGTCTGGAGAGCTCTCCGGAGGCACATGTGGGCTCACTCTTCAAGGAAATAGTAGGCCATTCCTTTAAATCCTTCAATTATATCTCATTTTCTCCTTCCACATTCTTTTCTTCTGTAGAACTCTCCTATTTTCTGAAAAGAACCTCTTTTGCTTTTATTTAAAGCTACACTCAAAGTAATCGACCAAACACAAGACTTTCATGTGCAAGAGGAAAAAAATCTCCAGTGCTTGGAATAAAAAAGTTTCCCTGAGCCACATTATGGTTTCAGTGTCTCAATTTCCTCACATTAGTAACTAAGAGGAAGAGCATGGGCTGTTATCCAGGGTCATCCACTCCTCTCCAAATGCTCACTCCTTCCCTGGGGGACTTCAAGACACCTATGAAGGCATGTACTCTCACCAGCCCTCCTGGAGCATCCTGCTGCGGAATCCAACACCCTTTTCCCTATCCTTCATGTCCAACTGAAAATATCCACATGAAATATTACTACCTGACAGCAATGACCTATCCACATGTATTGGTAGTGTTAAACCTCAGTAAGTTGGGGCTGGGGTTGTGGCTCAGTGGTAGAGCATGCGCCTTAGACATGCGAAGCACTGGGTTCGAACCTCAGCACCACAGAAAAATAAATAATTGTGTCCATCTACAACTAAAAAAAATTTTTAAAAAATACATCAGTAAGTTACCTCAAAGCAGGAGGGCCTTAATTTAAGGAAATGTTAGTCACAGTGTAAAATTCGAGTCCATATCTGGTTTCTAAGACCTACAATCTCCTATGCATTCTCATGCACAAACTCACTTACTTTCAATCATTTGTCAGTTTATCATAGTTTTCTGAGCTTTTCAGTATCTCTACCATGACATTAGAAGCTTGTCTCCCCATTTCAAGCCATTCAACATTATGTGCAGCCAGAGAAATTTAAATGAATTCAAAGTATTCTAGGATACAGAAAAAAAAAACTTAAGCAAGCTTGTTTAATATGATTTAATATTGAAAACAAAGTAATTCAACTCTTCTAAATTCCCTTTAACTTTCTTCTTAATATAGAGATATATAAATTGGAATATCAAATAATTTTGTCAGGATGGAAAAAAAAGTCAATATGAGAGCAGAGAAATAGATACATACATTGAAGGTCCTGATCAATTCATCAACTGGGTCAGAGATCTGATTTCTAAGACAGGCCAGAGACCAAAGATTCAACTTGGGGGCTTTATAGACTGAGAAGAGAATAAACAAGGATACATGCATTGGAAATCGTGAGCTACTTAATGCTTGTTTATGTCTGAAACATTTAAATATCATGGCAAATTCTCCCTAAAGTGCATCTAAAATTACTATCAGAAATATCTACCTGATTAAAAGTTCTTTGTTTTTCCAAGTTTAATGTAAATGACAGGTATTTTGTCATACACATCCCCAAATCCCAATATGTTAATGATACATAATTTGTCATAATTCAGTAAATTATTGCAAGTTATACATAGGAGATGAATTAAAAGGCACTCCGAAGTTGGAAAAATATACATATCAAAAAAGGAGCTTTTCTATTTTCATGGATTCTAGATTATGATTGATGTCACTGCTCAAGTTACAACTGAAATAATCCATCTAAAGGGCAATCCAACCAGTTATGCTTGGAAATAAAGACTGTCAGCCATGTGTAGCCATGGAGCTATTATCACATGGTGGGGGTGGGGGTAGACACAGGTCAAGCTGAACAATCCCATGGGTGATCAATCAATTTCTAAAGTGATTCACCCACTTATGAAAATATTTTTCTATACTTAATGTATACTCACCATAAAAGTCAACCTCTGCTTGATGATTGTACTGCTGACCACACCTGCAGGGAATGGGTTCGTAATTTGTTCTCAGCCACCCTTCAAGGAGCCTGCATTAGAACTACCAAACACAACCCACGAGCTGCTGTGGAGTCCCACTATTCACCCATGAAGGTTTGGAAGTGGCAAGATCAGCCCAGACTCACCTGCTGCTGAGGTTGGAGACTGGAAGTACTCAGGCCTCTTCAATTAAAGTAGAAACACTTTACTAATGATATCAGCGCAGAAGAGCATGCAGCTTAACCCATGTGTGACTAGGAAGTCAAAACACAAATGTTAGAAGCATCCTTCCCCTCTGAGCACATTTTTTATTGCTGCGTGTTAATTATACAAAATAGTGGGTTTCATTTTGTCCTATTTATACATACATATAACATAATACTCCCGTTTTCCTCTCTCCTTCTGCCCTTCCTTCAATTTCCTCTACCCTGGTGGCTTCCCTTCTACTTTGTGACATCCTTTCCTTTTCTTTTTTCCTTATAGCTTCTGCATACGAGAGAAAACAAACCACTCCTGAGTCTGGTTTACTCCATTTAACGTGATGCTTTACAGTTCCATCTATTTTTCTGCAAGTGACATAGTTGCATTCTTTATATGAATGAATAAAACTCCACTGTATACATATATCACATTTTCTTTATCCATTCATCTGTTGACAGACACCTAGGCCAATTTCATAACTTGGCTATTGTGAACTGTGCTGCAGTAAACATGGGAATGCATCGCATCTCTAAACTATGGTGACTTTGATTCTTTTGAATAAATACAGAGAAGTGGTATAGCTGGATCACATGGTAGCTCTACTTTGAATTTTTTTGAGGTATCTGCATACTCATTGCCATAGTGGCAATTTACATTCCCACCAACAGCACACAAGACTTCCTTTCCCCTCTCCCGATCCTCACCAGCATGTATTGTTAATTGTGTTCTTGATGGGTACCATCTGACCGGGGCGAAATGGAATCTGTGTAATTTTGATTTGCATTTCCCTCACGGCTTGAGTATTTTCATATAAGTATTGACTATTTGTACTCCTTTTGAGAAGTGTCTGTTCAGTTCATCTGTGCATCTGTTGAATGGGCTATTTGTTTATGATGTTGAGTCTTCGTTGTTGTTTTAATTCTTTACATAATCTGAATATAGATCTTCAGAGGAGTAGCTGCAAAAGATTTTCTTTCATTCTGTGAGCTGTCTCTTCACATCCGATTGTTTTCTTTGCTGTGCAGAAGCTGTTTAATGTAATGCCATCCCATTATCAATTCTTAGGATTATTTCCTGACCTATTCAAGTTCTATTCAAGAACTTATCGCCTGTGCCTGTATGCTGAAGTGTTTCCCCTATACTTTCTTCTAGCTAGCAGTTGCAAAGTTTCTGGTCTAATTCCTAGGTCTTTGATCTATTTTGAGTTAATTTTTTAACTTGGTGAGAGAGAGGGATTTAGTTTCACTTTTCTCCATATGCATATCCAGTTTTCCTAGCACCATTTGCTAAAGAGGCTGTCTTTTCCCCAACATATAGTTTTGGCACCTTTGTCTAGAATCAGAGGACCATAGTTATGAGGGTTTATCTCTGTGTCTTTTATTATATTCTAATAGTCTGTGTCTGGTTTTATGCTAGTACCATGCTGCTTTTGTTACCTTGGCTCTGTAGTATAATTTGAAATTGGATGTTGTGATGTCTCCAGCATTGCTCTTTTGCCTTAAGATTACTTTGACTATTCTAGATCTTTTGTTCTTCCATATGAATTTTGTAGATATTTTTCTATTGTTGTGAAGAATATCACTGGCATTTTAATGGAGATTGAATTGAATCTTTAGATTATTTTTGGTAATATGGCCATTTTGCTTATCCATGAACATTGAAGTACTTTCCCTATTTTTTTTTTTTTTTTTTTCAGTGCTGAGAATTAAACCCATGGGCATTCTACCACTGAGTTAGACTTCACGCCCTTTTAAAATTTTACTTTAAGGAAGGGTCTTGCTAAGTTGCTGAGGCTGGCCTCAAACTTTATGATCCTCCTGTCTCAGCCACCCAAGTCACTGGGATTACAGGCATGTACCATGGAGTCCAGCTCTTGTCATCTTCTAGCGTCTTCTATTTCTTTTTTGCAGCATTCTATAATTTTCCTTGTAGAGGTCCTTCACTACCTTTGTTCGGTTTATCTCATATATTTTTTAAACTATTGTGAATGAATTTGTTTTCCTGATTTCTTTCTTAATGGGTTCATTATTAGTGTATAGAAAAACCACTGGGTTTTTTTGTTTGTTTGGTTTGGTTTGGTTTGTATGTTGATTTTGTATCTGCTACTTTGCTAAATTTGTTTATTGGTTCTAGAAGTTTTCTGATGGAGTCTATAGGGTCTTCTGATATAGGATCATATCACCTGCAAATAGGAATAATTTGATATCTTCTTTTCCTATTTGTTTCCCTTTTATTCTTTTTCTTGCCTAATTGCTCTGGCGAAAATTTCAAGTATTATATTGAATAGGAATGACAAGAATGGATCTCTTTGTGCTGTTCTTAATTTTCAAGGAAATGTTTTCAGTTTTTGTCTATTCAATATGATGTTGGTTTGGGTTTTCATATATAGCCTTTATTATTATTTATATTATATATTAAAAAATTATTATATTATGGTAAATTATTTTTAGTTTTTTTAGGGTGTGTGTGTGTATCAAAAGCTTTTTCTGAATCTATTGAGAAGATCATATGATTTTTTTCTTTGATTCTACTTATGTGGTAAATTACATTTATTGATTTTTGTATGTTGAACCACCCTAACATCCATGGAATGAAACCAACCTGATCATGGTGTATGATCTCTTGAATGACTCAAGAATTCAGTTTGCAAGCATTTTATTAAGAATATTTGCTTATACTGAGGATATTGGTCCATAATCTTTCCTTGATGTGTCCTTATCTGGCTTTAGAATCAGTGTGATACTGTCTTCACAGAAACAGTTTGGAAGCATACTTCTTTTTGTGTTTCATGGAATAATCTGAAGAGCATTGGCATTAGTTTTTCTTTAAAGATCTCATAAACTTCAAGAAATCCATCTGGTGCTGGAATTTTCTTTTTGGAAGGCATTTTATATTTAATCTCAATGCTTGTTATTGATCTAACTCTTGGTTCACATATATATCTAGAAACTTAACCATTTCTTCTAGACCTTCCAATTTGTTGGAATTTGATTTTAAAAAATTATCCCTAAAGATCCTCTGGGTTTCTGTAGTAGGTATTATAGTACCTCTTTTTAGATCTCTAATTTTATTAATTCAGGTTAGTTCTCTCTTTTAGTTAGTCTAAAGGTTCATCTATCTTGTTTATCTTTTTAAAGAAGCAACTCTTTGTTTCATTGATCCTTTTAATTTTTTTTCTATTTCTTATTAATTTCACATCTGACCTTTACTTCGTTGCTTGTACTAGTTTTGGAATTGGCTTGTTCATGTTTTATGAAGTCCTTGAGATGTGTCACTAGGTTATTTATTTCAGACCTGATTTTTTAAATATAGGCACTTAAAATTATAAACTTTCCTCTTAGAACTCCTTTGCACTATCCCACAGATTCATGTGCTTCTATTCTTGTGCTTGATTCTAAATTTTAAAAAATTTCTCTAATTTCTTTGATGACCAATACATCATTCAAAATGTATTTTTCAATCTCCATTTGTTTGTATGGTGTCTGTGGTTTTTCTGTAGGTTTTTTTTTCTGTTGATTTTTAATTTATTCCTTGTGATTGGATAAGATGTGAGGAATTATTTCTTAATTTTTGTTTTTAGTTTTTTGTTTTGTATCTGCTAAGACTTGCTTTGTGGCCTAATGTGATTTATTTTGCAGAAAGTTCCCTAAGCAGCTAAAATTAAAATATATTCAAATGTCATTGGATAAAATATTCTATAGATGTCACTAAATTTGTTTGTTCAGTAGTATATTTTAAATATCATATATCATTGTTGATTTTTTTGTCTGAATTATCTATCTGTTGAAGAAAGTGTTGTATTCACCCAATATTGTTGTATTGGGACCTAACTGTTCCTTTATGTCATACTATGTTTGTTTTATGAAACTGAGTTCATCTGTGTTGATGCATAGATGTTTATAATTGTTATAATCTTGTTGGATTGTTCTCTTTACCAGCATATAGTCACCTTCATTATTGCTTCTAATTTTATCTTGAAGTCTACTTTGTTGAATATGAGACTAGCTATTCCTGCTTGCTCCTAGATTCCATTTGCATAAAATATCATTTTCCACTCTTTGACTTTCAGAGTGTAAATGTCTTTGTCAGTAAGATGTGTTTCTTGCAACCAACAAAAAGTTGGGTCTTGGTTTTTAATCCAATCTCCAGTCTATGTCTTTTAATTAAAGAACTAAGACCTTTTACATTCAGTGTTATTATGGAGAGGTATATATTATTTCTGTCATTTTGTTTTATTTTGAAAATGTAAGGCATTTTAATTCTCATTTGTTTATCTACTCTTCTGATGAGATTTATTCTTTGCCATACTCTCCTGGTTGTTTTTATCTTCTCTGTGTAGGATTCTTTTAATTACCTTCTATAATGCTGGTTTAGTGGTCATGAATTCTTTTGTTTATGCTTATCTGGAAAAGTTTTTATTTCTTCTTTGATTCTGAAGGACAGTTTTGCTGCATACAGCAATCCAATACATCATTCCACACCTTCCTGGTCTTTAGTAATTCAACTGAGAAATCTCCTGTTAATCTAATAGGTTTGCCTTTATCAGTGATGTGGTATTTCTGTTGCAGCTTTTAATATTCCAGTTATTCTGAATTCTTGGTATTTTAATTATACTATTTCAAGGAGAAATTTTTTTCTGTTTATATCTATTTGGGACTCTAAAGATCTCCAGTATCTGAGGGTCCATCTCATTCCCAACACTTGGGAAATTATCTGTGATTATTTTACTGAATAAGTTTTCATGCCAAGTCCTTCCTCAAGTCCTGAGTTTTAAGTGAGGTTTTTTTTTTTAATGTCATCCCAGAGATCTTGTATATTCTCTTGTTATTTTTTTAAATTGTTTGAATGTTTTATATTATTCAGTCTTCAAGGCCTGAAATTCCATGTCTTGCTTGATCTAGTCTGTTAGTTATGCCTTTGACTTAGTTCTTTTATTGACTTCTTGAGATTTTTCATTTCCAAAATTTCTGATTTATTCTTTTGCAATATCTCTACTCTTTATTGAATTTCTCTCCCATATCCTATATTGTCTTCCTTAATTCATTCAGTTGCTTTACTTTTTTGTCATGGATTTCATTGATCTTTTTCATAATCATTCTTTTGAATACTTTATCCTGTGTTTCATCCACTTCAATATTTTTGGAGTCAGTTGATGGAAAATTATGAGCCTTAGGAGCTTTCATGTTGCCTTATTTTTTCATATATCTCATAAGATTATATGTTGAGATTTACATACCTGTTGGGTCAGGTTTCCTTTCAACATTTATGTGAGGTTTCTTGTATGATGCAGGCTTCTCTTGATGTATCCTGGGATGTCAGATTATTGTGAGTTATTTAATATAATTCCAAGTGAGTTGCATAATATTATTTCCCTGCTACTTCTTTGGTGGTGACTTCTTTCTTTGTACTTTGACACAATGTAAACTGTTGAAATTTGAGGGGGTCACTTTCTCTGTAGGTCTCACAAGAGTGTCATCCTTCTAGTAGAATAGGCAATTGTATTATAGACAGTAGATTAGGCAATTGTGTTATAGATAATAGAATACAGGGGGTTCAATCTCTGTGGCTACTTCTCTGGTCTTGTTAACACTGTATTTCTAAAAGGATATATAGTAGTCAATGCTGAGGCCCCTCATAAGTTCACAGTCCTGGTGCTATTTCTCTATTATTGCTATAGGAGTGTATGTCCAGGAGCTGATTTTCAGGACCCCCAGTTATGCCTGTTGGATTCTAGTTGTCAGCTTGGGGTTTTTATCTTCCCTATTCTTTGTGTTAAAGTATTTGCCAGATTTGAGGAGGAGGGTTGGGTTGTGTATAGAATAAGGTGCATTGTCTCTTAGGTGGGCTGTGAGAGCAGTCAAACAAAAATTCACTACTCACAAATTCAGAATATCACTCTGGATTCTCATCATGTTACAGAAAGGGACAAACAAACAATAGCAACAACAAAGAGCAATGAACCAGATACAGCATTAAACACTGCATGTTAACTACAACATCCACAATATCCTATTTACTGGGCCAATGCTGATCTCTGCTGTGCATCTGGATCTTGGGTCCCAAGAATCCTATTTCTAGGACAGAGTGACAACCATCATGGGTGGAGGCTGGCATGGCAGGTCCTAAGCACTCACTGACCATTACAATTACAGACTTTAGAGATCTAGTCTCTGCATATAATCATGCCCACCTTGTTCATATTCCTGACCCCTCCAGCTGGTCTCCTGTGTCATCAGACTCAAAGGGAAAGCACCCTTTATGTTTCTCTGACCTGAATCCAAATGCATACAATCTTCTTTATGCCTATTTCAATGGTATGCTGTCATGGACAGCCTGGGCCACAGAGTACACACCAGATAAGAGAGTGTCACAGTTTGCTGTGATCTCCAGGGTTCCCACAGCAGCAAGCTTCCTATCACATGGATGTAATGTGATCCATGGTTGGAACTCCATAGGCCCTAAGGACAGGGAACTATCAGGTGTAGAAGAAAGCTAGAATCAGTCTTAGTTGGGACTATAGGAACCTGGATTGCCTATTTCTGGGCTTTTGTCTATATGATATTTATGATCTGTTAGAACCAAATTTTTTCCTAAATGAAACCAATGCTACCCTTTAAAAACAAATAGAAATGCATAAAAAGATTTAGGCACTGAGACCTCTGCATGGCTATTCACAATTGTGAATAGAAGAAGGAATACAGACATCCAATAATAATCAGAATGATTATATGAACTTAACTTACCCATTTTAAGGAATATAATTACCATGCTACCTCTGTAAGCCATGGTTTTGAAAGCTGTCTACTGTTAGGGGTAAATGCTTACAACATTATTAGAAAAAAATAGGATATGAAACTAAACACAGTATGACTTTTAAAAAAAGTTTGGATTTAACCACAGAAAAATTGCAAGCAAATACAAGTCAAGATTTAGCAATGGTGAGGCTGGGGTTATGGCGCAGTGGTAGCATGCTCGCCTAGCACGCGGGAGGCACTGGGTTCGATCCTCAGCACCACATAAAAATAAAAATAAAACTATTGTGTCCACCTACAACTAAAAAATAAATATTAAAAAAAAGATTTAGCAATGGTTATCTCAGATTATGAATAACAATTCTTTCTTTATTGTATTCTATACTTTCCCCCTGAAGTACTAATTTTAAAATAAAAAATAAAAATTACATAAAAATACTGCTAAAAAAGAGGAGACAATATTATATGCTTCACAAATTTCATGCAAAGATTAATACAGTAAGAAACCCTATCATATTACATCATCTACCATAATATCATGACAAACAGCTAGGACAAAGAAACACATGCTAAAAGTTTGATTTTTAAAAATTGTATAACAGATTATTATTTCAAAACTAATAGCCACAGTCAGCTTACAATTGCCACTACAAAGACATGAGGAGAAATCTCCCAAATAAATTTGTGATGAGGGGTATTATGTTGCTTAGGGTTTAGTCTCTGGGGTCTTTAAAGAAGCCCAATTCAGCAACTCGTAGTAATTGAAGGAGAAATGTATTCTCAGCAGGACCTTTTGTCCCTCCCTCCCTCCCTAGAATGATCTCTTCAGGTGCCTCAACCTAGTCCTTTTCTCAGGGAGCCTGAAGTTCTCCACTTTGGCCAGTAGGGGGCAAGAGCCTCTAGGAAAGGAAGCTTGGCCAATAAAGGAACTTCTGCAGCCAATGAGGGCGTGTTGTAAACTCTTAGGGCTGATAGGCTTTGTCCCAGCAAATAAAGACCAACTCCACCTCAAAACAATTAGCTGATCCCTTTGATATTTTACAGATTAATTAAATTACCAGATTGTGTAGTTCATTGTTTCTGACTTCATCAATACAAGTTGTAAACTTGGTCAACACAAGTTTGTTCCAGAACAATACAGGAAGCCTACTCTTGAAACTTTTTTAGAGAATATCAAAATTCCAATAACACCCACACAAAAGTCAAATTTTCTAAGGAGGAAAAGTAGAAATGGTGAAATTACTGGACTGTCACCACATCATAAAAAAGTCAGTGAGTTCTAAAATCATGTTCTTTTTGAAACTAGAAAGATATCTATGCTATTAACTTAAAGTTATTAATAGTTCTTCACTGTTAAATGGCACCAAGAATTATGACTCATAATAGAAATATCATTTTGCTGACATTAATAGCATTCTTGGGGTTATAGAAAGCAATGCATGTTTCTTGTTAAGAGGAGATTAAAAGGCTTTGCATAAAGTTTTGGTATTTGTACAACTTTTAGAGGCACTTTATAATTCATTCTGTTTGTTTGATTTTATATAATCATATTAATTATAACAAAGTTTTTTTTAAGTCGTAATTTCCCATGACACAATTCACAATAATAATTAACAGGTGGGAAGAATAAAATCTTGAAGAACAAATGGCTCTCCTTACTCCGCCTCTGTGTTGCTACCGCAAGTCAAAGATTGACATGACACTTCAGAATGACAAACGGTTTTTAATAAAGTGGTCACTATTGCCTCTGAGTGGTGGGTTGTTTTTAGAGTTTAAATTTCATTAAATTCAAGTCCTCTCAGCTTAGTGCTAGAGAATTTCAACACTGACAGAGCATATATCATTTCAAGTTTAAGTTTTGAACAAGCCATTATCGTCTAAGAACATGAAAAGTGCATTTGATTTAGAGAAAGGGTACCAAAAAACTCATAAATGTACACCATTGACCGGCTTTGTCCATGAAATGTGTGTTCCATAAGCAAGCAGAGTGCTGGCCGTCTCTCGGTGTGTTTCATCCAGGAAACGTTCCTTGGCCCCCATGTTCTCAGTCGGCAGCATTCCTACCTGTAACCACTGGAGACAGGGCCACCAGGCTTACGGTACTCAGCAGTCATGAAATACTCTGGTGGAAAGAAAGGCACTCTTAAATCAGCACACTGCAACTGGGATTCATTGTTTGATTATTTCTCATAGCAGAGTGGAAGTATGATTTAGTTGGACAAAAATAAAATTTGGATGATGGTTCTGAGAGATGATCTAAACGAGAGGCATTGCATGTCACCAGCCAACAAGATGGTTGGCCCAAATCAGACCAAACACAACTAGTACAGTATTAGATTGTTTTTATAAAAGGATGGATTCAAGGTGCCCTGCCCTCTTCTCAGCTCTAAAATGAACAAAATGCACAAAGGGAAGAAAGAGAAATGATAACTAGATCTTTGAAGAAAATAGGAAACACTAAGATAAACAAATCATGGAGAGAGTGAGGAACCTTGGGAAGAGCCAGCAATACCTAGACTTCTTCAAAGTGAGGAAACGTCCATGAACAAGTTCATGACCTTTGCATAGTACAAAAATATCTGCATGTCTGGCTGGGCTGGGGGATGCAGAAGCCCCTCCAATCCCACTTGACACCACAGTGGCAGGACCAGGAAGAGTGGGAAGGAAGAAATCAGGCATCCAACCCAGCTATTCAGACAGACACAAACAATATGGACCAAAGAAAGCTGAAGAGAGAAAAGAAAGAAATCAGGAGACTAAAAACTAATAGATCTAAAAATAAATCCAAGAGCTTTTTCTTTAAAAATAAATTGAAATTAATACACACACACACACACACACACACACACACCATTACCTATCTATCGGTTGTCAACCTAGGTACTTTTGCCCCATCCCAACCCCAGGGGACATTTGGCAATGTCTGGAGATATTTTTGTCACAACTGGAGGAAGGGATTGCTACTGGCATCTGGTAATTAGTGGTCAGGGAAGCCACTAAACATACTGTAATGCCAGATAGCACCCCCCACAAGAAAGAATTGCAGATTTGACCTAAAATGTCATTAGTGCCTAGGTTCAGAAACCATGATCTGGTCTAAATCAAGAAAAAGGGGTAGAAAATGTCATAAATAAGAATGACAATGCAGAAATAACCTGACTTGAAGACATTCTTAAAAATCATAACATGCTTTACTCAAATCTAAGCAAAATGACTTTAAGCATCTGTATGTACCTTACATACATTGGCACCTGCTTATAATCCCAGCTACCTGGGAGAGGCTGAGGCAGGTATATCTCAAGTTTGAGGCCAGCCTGAGTGAATTAGCAAGACTCTGTGTCAAAATAAAAATAAAGATTGCTGAGGATATGGCTCAATGGTGGAGCACTTATCTTGCATGTGCAAGGTCCTGGGTTCAGTCCTCCAGCACTGGAAACAAATAAGAAAAGAATCCATACAGAATTGATGATATTCTTAGAAAATATTCATCTCTAAAAGATGCTGCAGAAAAGAGAGCGTTTCTCAACAAAGACGACACAGAAAAAATATGCAGAATGAGATAGAAATAATTCTATCTACATATTAAAGAAAAGATTGTTTCAATGTAATTTAAATTAGTACAGAGAGAGGAGGAAGTCTTCTTTCTTTTTTTTTCCAAATTGGAATTACATTTAATACCAAAGTCTGACAAAAGAAGCCTCTGGGAAAGGAAATTACAGAGTAGTTTTAATTATAAATTCAATGTAATAAAATATTAGCCAGATGATTCTATCAGCACTTTAAAAATAAATGATGATCAGGTGAGATTCATATTGGTGATGGAAGTTTCCGCACTAGGAAATCTAATACAATTTAGAATCATAATAAATCATACGAAGATGATACGATCATCTTTGCTATGTCTGAAAGGCATTTGATAAAATTCAACATCTGTCCCTTTAAAAAAGAAGAAATAATTGTTTTCACATCATATTTTTTGTACTTTATCTATAGGAGGTACATACATACATTTATATATAGGTATGTTCAATTAATTGTAAAAGCACCCATTAAGTATACCTCTTTTTTTTTTCTTCTAGTTTAACCATGAAGAAGAGAAAACCTCTTTCCCAAACTAGGGTATTCCAAATATTTTATAGCCTAGGACACCGAGATTACTCCAGAAATGAGCAAATAATACAAATAAAGCCCAGCGAGTTCTATCACCTAGAATAGTGGGTTATATTCAGAGATTGGCATTTCTTGCTCTGGTGTCTTATTAGGGTGACTTTAGATTTCTGACTGTAGAGGGCCCCAAGCCTTTAGAATCCAGTGAGATGTTATTTACCAAAGTATAGGAAGAATTCCAGTCCTGCTAGCTAAGAGGGCTATGAATAGAAGTCAGAGTAAAACCTAGAAGTTAATAGTTGGATCCCATCAAGTGTTGGGAATGTAAGGCTACAGTCTCACACCTGACTCCAGAATTAAATAATGCATAATTTGCAGAGGGTCTATGAGACCATCCCATTTGACAGGCACAGACTCCAAGTCCCTCTTGGCTTAAAGGCCATTGGAAATGGCTGTATTTGACCTTGTGGGTGGTGAGAACAATATCCTCCATCACGTTACTCAGATCTCATATCCCAACCAAGACTCCTGCTTGTCTGCAACCTCATTAAGTATAGAAATAAAAACCAGCTGCGCACATTGGGTATTTTAAGCCTAGGCGATGCGTAAGAGAATTTGCCCTCTACTAAACAATTTCCTTGACTTTTTTTTCTGTCCTCTGAATAATCCTGCCTCACTTTTTGTGTCTTAATATGCCTCAAGACCCAAATCTCAGATGACAATATTCGAGTGAAGGTGCAAATACCCCAGATCCCAGTAGGGACAGACATTCTTGATTCCATGGCTTTTGAATGTTGGGTCTGTTTCACAATTCAGATTTGTCTGGTTCTGCGGAGACTAATCCCTGATGACACCTCCTCTGCTTCTTCCTCCTGCTCCTTCTGTATTTTTTTCAGCTCCTTTTCTTTCCCTTCATTCTTTATTCTCTTCAACCAAGTACAGAGCTCCCTGTACGTGGGGATTTCTAAGACTTCCCTGAGAGCTGGTGAGAGATGACAAGTTCCCTGTCCCTGAAAGAGTTTCCAATGTAGGTGGGAGAATAAGACCCCAGAGGAAGAGATGGAAGGGTACCAAGCAAGCCTGTGCTGAGTATGCTAAACCTAAGTCTGGGGCATACAGGTCCTCCTTAGAGAGTAGTGGAGGGATAAAGCAGCTCCTAACCAGGCAGGAAATCAGACCAGGACTGTGGGAAAGTTATATGGTCAGAGATGAGGGTCAAAGATCAAGGTGGTACCAGGGGTTAACGATGTGCAAGAATTCTGTCTCTTTCGAGCACTCAGTTGTGTTTTCAGAGCTAAAACCCAAAAGGGTTGCTATAACCATAAGGCATAAAAGGGTACGATTCTAGGGAGGCCATCTTGGCGCTGCCCCAGAGATCCATAATCACATGTAAGATCAACCTCACTCTGATGGAAGGGCATGCAAATGAGCTAGAACGTGGATGTCACATCCTTTAGAAGTACTAAGGACTGTGCTATCCAAGAACTACACTGGAACAGCCAAACCAGTCCTGTCTCTCCATCCCGATCCCACTCAGGTTCCAATGAGCCCTGTCAGAGCCTTAATGGACATTGTCATTTTAACACTACACCCAGGGTACAATTTCTTGATTGAGACCCCAGCATGCTTTGGATATGGACTGCCCCCCAAAGGCTCATGGGTTGAAGACTTGTTTCCTCAATGCAGCAATATTCAGAGATGGGACTTTGAGGAAGTGACTGGACCACAAGGGCTCTGACCTCATTGATGGATTAATCCACTGTTGGGAGGTGGTGGAAACTGGTGGTAGGCCCTGTTGGAGGAAGAAGGCCACTGTGGGCATATCTTTGAAGGACATATTTTTCCCAGGTTGCTTCTTTGTATCTCAGCTTTGCTCTTCCCTGTGCTACTGCTCTGATGCTGTGCCTCACCACAAACCTACTGCAATGGATCCAAGTGACTGTGGACAGAAACCTCTAAACGAGTGAGTTAAAATTAATCTTTCTTCTTTCACTTTGTTTTTCTCAGGCATTTTATCACAGCTAACATAATCCCCTAATGCATTTTCACAGATTAAAACTGTATTTCTACTTAAACTAATAGCTCAGATATCTCAGTTAATAGGAAAATAATTCCTTTTAAATACCAGATAGCATTTTGGATACTGTTAATTAATCAAGTTATTGAAAAATCTGAAGAAGGCCTATAAAAACTAATAAAACCAATGAAAACAAAAGACCCACATTTGTCTCCTGTAAACACCTATTCCTTCCATGCTCAGCAGAGGATATCTCCCTTTGGATGTTAAATCAACCAGTTACGAGTGCTAAAGATGAAAGGTGAGAGAATGACGAGAGGTCAAACTAGGAATAACAAAAGACCAGCAAGAAATAATAACCATGACCCTTCACCAAAATAGTGTCACAGCCACCCACTGGACGGTCCTTGAGAAGCAGTTTGTCTTTACATAGGCAATTTGGCAACTGACGGGAAAGAAATGAATGAAAATCGCATAGGAGATGGATGGCATTTAAAATCTATAATTTTCCTATTTTGGAAAAAAAAAGCTGCTTTCTGAAACATAAAAAGAGAAAAAGGTGAATGTCAGTTTTGATGCAGTATAAAGTTGTTTTTTTTCCTGTCAGCACTTGTTTTTATTTCCAATGGTTGGAAATGTTCTCTCTTGATCAGATTTACAAAACATGTAGCCTGATTTCAAAACAATCCTCTCACCCCACTCTCCAAATATTACTAAGTCAAAATAGGAGGTAGCTCCAATCCCTTTGACAATTAAACACAGAGAAATCTGTATTATCTACCTGCAAATGTCTGTCTTCAACAGTTTGGAGTTCCTAGCAGTTCATCTAACAGGTCTCGGTATTTGGCCCCAACACCACAGGATTTGTTCCACCTGAGAACAATAAGTGTGGCTCCACACATCACTGCTTCTGGTGGATTGGGGGGTTGCTCCCTTTAATGTCAGTTTTTTTAATTTAGCAAAAATTCTTGTAAATATATATAAAGCAACAGAACAAAAAAAATGAAAAAATGCATCCAAAGCAAACAGAAATGAACTCATATTTAAATAAAGAATTACATAACCAAGGCTCAGACTGAAGCCACTTCCATTTCTGATCACAAGGTGGCGGCAGGAGCCTACTCATTTAACACAAAGGTGCCCAATGTCCTGGGAATTGGTGAATACACCTTAAAGCTGTTTGTGACACTTTTTACTTGCTCAGGTCAAGCTTTTTTTCCAATGAAATTTAATTAGTTGGATGAATGTTTTCTGAATGCTACCCTACAAGAAATCACAGATTCTTGGTTTTAACACAAACCTTGCAAGATGATGGGGGCTGGGATTGTGGCTCAGTGGTAGAGCGCTTGCGTTGCATGTGTGAGGCACTGGGTTCGATCCTCAGCACCACATAAAAATAAATAAAGATATTCGTGTCCATCTACAACTAAAAAAAAGAAAACCTTGCAAGGTGATCTCAACACAGTGTAGGCCTCTGGACCGTGACAGAATTTGAGTGGGTCCCTGGTATAGTTTCAGGCTATATTGGCTTGGACAGCTCCAACAGAGCATGCTCTTGGAATTTTTTTCAAATAAGAATGGTCTAGAATTGTGACAAAATGCACAAATGGCAAGGTCCTTAAAGGCCAGCTGATGTGGCCTGGGTGCTGGCCTGGTTCCCTCTTATGCTGTGCTACTGATGACCCAGGACCGCCCCCCCCCGCCCCATCATATCACCTCCACGCAGTCCCTGCTCTGACGCTTCAGAAGGGAAATCCCCTCTGACCTGCACGGGGCTGACAAGTTTTGAGACTTGGCATATGGGACTGCCAGCCGCTGTCCTCTCTGGGTGGAAGTTTGGTACATACTTCCCCTAACATCAACCAAGCCCTCTCCTTGAGCTGGCTCTTTTTGCTTCTAGCATGTCTGTTGGCTGGGGACACTCACATAGTCATTGGCTGCTGGAGCTAAACCTTACTCCCATTTTTTCTTTAAGAAGATTTTTTGTTAATATGTTTTAGTTGTTGATGGACCTTTATTTTATTCATTTATTATATGTGGTGCTGAGAATTGAACCACCAGTGCCTCATACATGCTAGGCAGTGCTTTACCACTGAGCCACAACTCCAGCCTCTAAGAAGATTATTTTAACATAAGTCAATAAACTCCAATTTTCTTGAACACACACCAGAATGGTATATCATTAAGAATATATATATTTTTTGGCTCAATAAAATTTTGTGTATAGGTATATTTCATTCTTTCGAAGCATAATCTTTCATTCTTCTCTCCACTAAGACACATACAGAGTCTACTCTGCACCCACCTCCTCTCCACAGTCCTTGTCCACCAATGCTGAGTTCTGTTAACTGCTCCATGCCACCTCCATTAAAAATTACTGTGCCCCTTTGTGGTTCTTGGGAATCAGACTATCTAGGTTGGTAATCCTAATTTAGAAATATACTAGCAGAATGCCTTTGGGCAAGTTGCCTAATGTAGCTACAATAGCACCAAATCAGAGGCCTGTGTGGGACTCAGTGAGACAGAAGTACTGGGCACCAGGCCAGGACAAAGCAACTGCTGAGCGAGCGGTCACTGGTCCCATCCCTAGTGTTCCATGCTTCAGGATGTGACCTCCCCATTTGTATTCAGCATGTCTCTTCACACCGATGCTTTGACATCTGAGGCCTTGCTGACCTAGAGGAACTAGCTCTGTCAGGCTGGCAGGTTCCCAATGCACCCAGAGCCCAGTCAGAGCTGCCTCCTGTACGGAGTTCTCACAGGACCTCTTAAGGAGGCCACTAGTCCCTAATCACACCAGGGCCAGGCATAAGACAGCTAGATAGAGCCCCTGCACCCCCAAGCCCACTGAAAGTATTCAAACCAGCCGATTCTAATGCGGCCAACTCTGCCTCTCCCATTACTCCCCATGAAAACCACAAGAAAGACTCTTTTCTTGATATTTTTAAACTAATGCACAATAATTGTACATATTCGTGTATTATTCGAAGCTCAGTGTGGTATCTGCACCATGTATACAATATACAGGGGCTAATTAGCATATCCCTCACCTTTTATCATTTCTGTGTTGGAAATCTTTAAAATCCTCTCCTCAAGCCCCCCATAGAGCTCTTGCTTACATTTCCCCTCACTCCCTCTGCCCCTGACCACCCCTGGCACCTCCCTATGTGGCCCCAAAGGGTGTGGTGTACCCCTCCTCTGCGTAACTGTAACAAGCCATCTTTTCAATGTCAGTCTGGCAGCTATCTCCTGATCTGTTGGCCTCACCATGCCTGAAAAATGATAAAACCTGCCTTTTAAAACATTTTAACCTGACAGCATTGGAACAATTCATATTTCCAATGTTATCAAAATAAAATTCTACATGATTGCCAATAAAATGCAAAGGATCCACATTTAAGATCTAGTATGAGCTAAAGACGGCTGTGTGGTTTGAGAAATACAGTAATGCTACAACAGTAACCTTCAGACGTCACGGTCTCGTGCCCCTTAGAAGAACCAGGTACGTGTGCGACGTAAATTACATGGACTCTGCTTTTGGTGCAGTCAGAGAAGCACAAGGGAATGAGAAGAAGGCAGGACAGATGAACTCTAGGAAGAGATTTCCACTATTGCTGGAATCTGACACTTTTATGTTTTCTCGTGTATTCTACATTTTGGTATTCCACCTAAGGTTTTACAATGATCATTTGAAGATTTATAAAGACATAAAAATCACTTTTTAAAATTAGGACTTTCTTAACTCAAGTAAATCATTGCCACCTGACAAAACTTTTATGCTCCAGTGGAACAAAGTTTGAGTCTCCACTGCACACAACTATTCAAGAAGTGAAGCAATGTTATACTTGGAAAACTCAACCATATATGTGGGCAACTTGGTTTGAGTTGTTGACTAACCTGGCCGAGTCACAGCCTAGGAGATTGCTTGCATAAAGTTTATCTAGCAATGAAAATTAGCAAAAGTATTTTGAGATTGTCTTTAATCTTCTATTACATAATTTGACTGCCTCCACGGGTTACCATTTTTTCACGTGAGGGTGATTTTTATGCTGAATAAAAAGCAGACATTTGCATTTATTTTCTACCTGGAGCCATTCTTTCTGATCTGATATGCACTAACGTGAGCATTGCCTATTAAATTTCTTGTCTTCTGAGTCATGCCTCTGTGTTGTTTTGGGCATGCAGAAATCTATTACACATGCACTCACCTCCAGACCACAGTTTGGTGGGAGCAATCCTAGCAATTGAACAGCTACACAACACGTAGCGTCTTCGTACCCTACCATGCACAGAACTATTTTTGAACCAGTCGGTAACTTTCCCGGCTTCTTCAGGCAAACACAACTTTAATTTATTAGAAGCTCCTGGAATTTAATCAGATGGAAGGAATACCAATTCAGACAAACGATACATTTTTAAACTGATGCTTTCATTGCTTCTGTATCTCTTATCCAACACACTTATATGAATTCATTGGGCTGAATTGAAAATAAAATAAAATAAAAACCTTTCTTGGTAACACCTTACAATTCACTTTTAGAAACCTAGATTCTGATCCATAATAAGGGTGGAGACATGGGAGGAATGGAGGAACTTTGGTCAAAGGGGAGTTGAGGTGGGAGGGGGCATGGGAGCAGGAAAGATGGTGGAATGTGATGGACATCATAGCCCTCACTTCATGTATGACTGCATATATGGTGTGATTCTACATCACGTACAGAGAAATGAGAAGTTGTGCTCCATCTGTGTACAATGAATCAAAATGCATTCTGCTATCATGTATACCTAAGTAGAATAAATAAATTAAATAAAAAAAGAAACATCATTCCAGATATGTCGTAGTTTAGAAATGCAATTGAAATTTTCTTCTGCAATATCCTCCAAAACTTCAAGTAAGCATTTACAAAGTGCTTCACATTTCCAAGTCATTAATATATAAACCATCAGTTCTAACAGTGGCATAATCTGTATATATTTAATTTAAAAAAACATTGGGGACAGTTTTGAAAGTACTATCCATTAACCATAGTAAGTTATCTCTTATGGGGGGCAGGCTCTCTGTGCCCGGGAGCTGCCCCGCCCTTTCAAGATGGCGACCTGGCTGTATGCCAGAAACTTGCAGTAAACAGGTAGACAACTTAAGGAAGTGCATAGCATTGGCTGGCGGTAACATCACTGTGCATGCTCGGCTCGTGGGCAATGCCTGCTCTGATACATGCCTCTATTCTGCTCATGCATTCCCCTCGTGCTTGATAATGCTATTCCTTCTGATTGGTTGTAACTCTGCTCTGTGATACTTCCTGCTGTATGAAAAGTAGAGAGAAGGAGGCTGGGGGGAGAACAGGAGAGAACGAGAGAGAACAAAAGAGAACCAAGGAAGGCAAGAAGAGAGCTCAACAAAAATAAAGATTGCTTTCTGAGAATAATGGCGTGATTATTGTCTCCTGCCAGCGGGTGACAATAAGTGGTGCCGAAACCCGGGAAATATTGATATCAAAAAGAAATATTAATAAGGAAAAAGGCTGCGCAGGTGAAAGTTTGCGGAATTGCAACAAATCCCTAAAGTTCACGGTAAAGTGACTCAAACTTCTTTAAGCTCACGGTAAAGTGACTCAAACTTCTTTAAGCTCACGGTAAAGTGACTCAAACTTCTTTAAACTGTTAAGTTCATGGTAAAGTGACTCAAACTTCTTTAAACTGTTAAGAAATAGAAAAATGGGGTCTGAAGTTTCTAGGATCCGTATGGAACAAACACTCCGGGATTTCCTTAAAGCCGGAGGTACTCCTTTAAAGACAAAAACTGCTCATGCCTTCCTCCATACAATTGGAAAAAAAAGAAAGCGCCCTGGTTTTTAGAGGAAGGTCTATTAAATGTACCTCGATGGGGACACTTAAAAAAGGATTTAAAACAGGCTAATAAAAGGAGTCCCTGCCACCTGGTACTCGAGCTATATGAAATTTAATTAAAAGCAATCTTATAGACACTAAGGACAAATACAAGCCTGTCTTGGAGGAGGGAAGTTATAAAAAAAAAATTGCTACAGGTTTCATTATTAAACTTAAATTATTAAAATAAAACTTAAAAAGTTTATTCACATTTGGCTAGCCTTATTCCTCAGAAGTCATGGAAGATAATATTTTATAAATTCTTATACCCAAACCTGGCCTAAATGCCAACTGGAAAAAAAGGGGTTAAAAAGCCCCAAGCAGATAACAGCTCTCCTGGCCAAACCATATGGGAGTTTACATTCCACTGCTAAGAGAAAGTCTGATAAGGGATTTAAAACCAAGAAACAAAAAAAGGTTATATTCAAATTAACTTGAGGTT
>PVHX01019162.1:0-35060 GCA_004024805.1 Geosciurus inauris | reverse complement strand
TTTACATCACATCTTGATTGAAGAAATGCTTTATTAAGAATATAAACTTTCATCTGGCATATGATGCAAACATATTTAATGCTGTTGGTTAAAACTTTAATATCCTCTTAAGTGATTATCTTATTTTATATAATTGCATCCATCGACATTGTTCTAAAATTATTTCTCTTGTTGGCATTATTCTTAGAAGGTCTTCTCAACCCATAAGTAAATATACACAGGTAATTTTATTTATTTTTGTGGTTTAGAAGTTCTTAAATTTTTATCCACCCATAATTTAACTTAGATTATATCTTTAAAAAATGCTCTCTGTATTTATCTGGTTGTCCAAACACCATTTGTTGAATGATCACTTCCCTATTGATTTCTATTTTGTCCTACATTTGATTTTATTAACAATTAGGCTGTCTCTTTTTTATTATACAATTGTATATATTAGTGGGGTTCTGTGTGATGTTTCCATGCATGTATTCAGTGTATATTTATCATATCCAACTATTCTGCTTCCACCCCGTCCTCATGTTCCCTCCCTCTGCCCTAGCAGCCTTCAAAATTCCTAGTTATCCCCATTCTGCTTTCAGGTCAATTTTTAAATTTTTTTTAATTTTTAGTTTCCACATATAAGAGAACATGTGATATGGTGATTTCTTTAAGAGTATCATCATTGTATTCATGCTTCCCAATAAACTCTGGATTCATTATTTAAAATACCTCTATTGAAATTGAAATGTGCCAGGCATGGTGGCACACACCTGTAATCCCAGTGGCTCAGGAGGCTGAGATAGGTGAGACAGAACATCAGGGAAGAAGAAAGCAGCTCAGGAGATGGCAGCTGGGAAGCGCGGGGTAGGGGGGGACAAGATATTGTCCCCAAGTTCACATGCCCAATTACCTACTTCCTCCAGCCTGGACCCACCTGCCTATAGTTGCCACCCAAAAATCTATTTGAATTATTAATCCATCAAATGGACTAATCCACTGATGAGTGATCACTCACTCTAAGTCACTACAAGTCCAACTTCTCTCCAGAGAAGGTTCTGAAAATAGTGCTTAGTTATAGGCCATTTCCATCTTGTGGTTCAACCAGTCCACCTTGAGGTGCTTGGTTGCCACATTAGAGGGAGAAAGAACTGAGACTCATACATGAACTTTAATCTATCCACAGGTGATACACGTCATTTCTACTCATAATGCATTAGTGAGAACTAGTCACAAAGCCCACATAATCCAATCATTTCACCTCCGAACATTGCTGCATTGCCTGACACATGAGCTTTTGGGGGGAACATTCAAGAACTAAACCATAACAGATACAGAAGAATTAAATAATTAGGACCATTAATGCAGTTAATATATACACTGACTATGTGCCAGGCACTGTCTAGGCTTCAGCAGAGAACAACAACCCCAAAACTCCATTCTCCCTTCAGAGATATGGACAATCAGTGAAGAACGAAGATTTAAATATATGGTACTGGGGAATGAACCCAGGGGTACTTTACCATTGAGCTACATTCCCAGCCCTTTTTATTTTATTTTGATAAGTTGTTTTGTTTAGGGCCTTCCTAATTTGCTGAGACTGGCCTCAAACTTGTAATCCTCCTGCCTTAGCCTGCTGAGTCATCAGGATTACAGGCATGTACCACCACACTGGCCAAAAAAATATTTAATTTTGAGTACTGGTAAGTGCTACCATGAAAACGTAGGAGGCTATAAGGTGGTAGTATAAGATAGAAGGAAGCTATTTTGAACATGGAGATCAGAAAAGGTGCTAAGAAGGTGCTGTTTGAATAAACACTCAAATAATGTGATGAAGACTGTTGAGTGATAAATTTGGGGAGCGACTTTCCAAATAGAAAAGACAGCTACAATCAAAGACCCTGAGACAAAAATAGATTTGGCAATAAAGCCTGGATGAATCATTGGGAGGAGACCAGTGAGGTTAGAACAGAAGTCCAAGTAGATCATATTATTAGGGTGGGCTGTGACATGCTGGGAAATGGGCAAACCCCCAAATCTCAATGGCTTACTATCACTCACTCTAAGTCACTACAAGTCCAACTTCTCTCCAGAGAAGGTTCTGAAAATAGTGCTTAGTTACAGGCCATTTCCATCTTGTGGTTCAACCAGTCCACCTTGAGGTACTTGGTTGCCACATTAGAGGGAGAAAGAACTGAGAATCATACACGAGCTGTAATCTATCCACAGGTAATACATGTCATTTCTCCTCATAATGCATTAGCGAGAACTAGTCACAAGGCCTGGCCTATTACAATCTCTCTGGAAAATGTGGGACAGCATATGAATACTTAGTGAACCTTAAAAGCCTCAGCTGGATAAAACTGGGTTTTATTGTATGAGTGATGAGAAGCAATTAAAGGATTATGAGAAGCAAGGGGACATGATCTTAATTACACTTTTAAATTGTCACCTACTGTTGTGTGGAGAATAGACAATAGAGGGCCAAAATGGAAACAGAAAGACCTGTTACGAGCTCTCCTATGGTGACCCCAGCAGAGATTGTGGTGGCTTAATCCAGGATGTAAGGTGGAGATGGGGAGAAGTGGTTAGATTTAGGACGTGTCTTGAAAGTATAGCCAAAGGATTTGCTGATGGAATCGGTATAGGATAGAAGAGAAAAAGAATGACTGAGGTTTGATGCTAAGCAACTGGAAAAATGGGGTTTCCACTTGTTGAGATGGGGAAGACTGGAGAAGACATGGGTTCAGAAAGAAAAATCAGGAGTAATTTTGGCCCTGGTAAGTTTGAGATAAGTAGCAGACAGACAAGGGGAGATATTGAGCGAACAAACAGTTGATTTTTAAATCTGGAGTTCAAGAAACCAATAAGGACTGAGTTACAAATGTTGGTGTTATTAACATACAACTAAAATCAATGGACTATGTACAATCACCTAGGGAAGAATGAGATAGAGAAGGTTGCCCTGACTGAGCCTTGGAGAATCCCAAATTTAGAAAATAAAGAAGAGAAGAAAGAACTAGCAAAGATAACCAAGAATGAAGAGCCAGTGAGTTCAGAGAACTAACAGATGAGGTATCCTGGGAATTGAATAAGAAAGCATTCAGGAAGGAGGAAGAACTTACTCCCACTGTGTCTTAAGCTGCTGAGGAGTAAGATGAGGACCAAGGTTGGGTCACTGGATTTGACAAGATCACAGCATTAGTAACTGACAAAATGACTTCAATAATGTGGTAGGGAGTGACTGGGAGGGGTTATCAGAAGAAAGTGAGGAGAGAGGTAGAGTTATAAATGGGAGAAAAGGAAAGAATAGTAGGTAGAGGGTCATTAGTTAAAGGAAAAGGTTTTTGTTTGTTTTTTAAGGGGAAGGTATTGCAATATGTTTGTATAGAGATAAGAGTGGTGAAGCTTAGAGAGAGAGAAATTTAAAAGGAAAACTTTCAGGTGGCCAAAGAGGGATGGGTCCAAGGTTGTCCTTTAAAGAAATAAGGAATGATCCACTTTAGCTAGAAGGAAATGGATGAAAATATAGTAGTGAAGATCTGTGTTATGGTTTAGATATGACCAAAAGCTCATGTATGAGACAATGCATGAGAGTTCAGAGTGAAATGATTGGGTTATGAGAACCTTCACTCAATCAGTGTGTTCATCCCCTTATAGAGTTTAATTAAGTTATAACTGAAGGCAGGTAGTGTGTAGCTGGAGGAGGTAGTTCATTGGGGAAATGCTTTGGGGGTATATTTTTGGAGCTTAATCTCTCTCTCTGCTTTCTGGTGTGACATTTTGAGCCGCTTTCCTCCACTACACTCTTCTGGAGCTCCAAGGGATGGAGCTTGCTGTCTATGGACTGAGACCTCTGAAACTGTGAGCCTCCAGATAAACTTTTCCTGCTCTAAGATTGTTCCTGTGAGGTCTTTTGGTCAGAACAGCAAAAAAGCTGACTAAAACAATGGGATAACAGAACTGATGATGACATAGTCAATTTTCACTGTTTCTGTTTTCTGAATGAAGTAAAAATTAAAATCATCAGCTGAAGGTGAGGAAGAAGGTGGTATTAGAGGTTGAGAAGAAAAGTTGTGAAATAGTCATAGAAGTTGTGACTTCAAACAATAGAAGTTGTGAAGTCGAAAAGTCAAATGACTTGAGAAATATTTTAGGACTTTCAAGCAATGTGCCACTTGAGATTTGTGAATTGATGAGAGAATTTAGAGATCATTTAACATAATGTGCTCTTTACTATAATATAAGGATAGCACAGGCAGAAAATCATTAGCATTGGAATTTTGCGAAAAGAATAAAAGGAAATCAAAAGTATATGCATGGAGTGATTTTAGGGCAGGTCCATGGAATTTAAGCTGGGCAAACAGAGAAACAAGCGCATGGGTGGCTGATAGACAGTAAAATGTGGTAGAATCAATAGGCTGAAGACCCTAAAGAATATTTAGAATTGTTGGATATGAACTAAAAATATAAGAAGGATGGTCAGAGACTGAAAGGATTGAAATAGAAGTTTGGGAAAGGATACAGTTATTGATGGTGACAAAGTTCAGGTTGCTGTACATCATGACAGTGGAAAACTGGAGCAAGTGGAAGAAGACGGAATTGAAAATTAAGAGGCTAAGGAAATGAGACAGAGAGTCGGGTTGATCATGAATATGGATATCACAGTCACCAAAAGTGAAGGCAGGGACAGTGGTGAGAAGGAAGACAGAGGTTAGACTGTCCAGTGGGTGAGAGGGAATGGGCACCCAATGGGTCAGGGAATGGCAGCAACACAGTGTAGAAGCAGTGCCCTCTGATATCATGTGCTTCAAAGGAGTTATGGTTTCCAAGAGAAGGAAGGAATGATGGTCTGGAAGTGACCATGAAGAGTAGTGAGTACATCAGCCCCTGGTCCAAGCTCTGGGGTGGGTGGACTGTGGGGGAAGAACAGCAACAGCCAAGATGGCTACAGCAGTGGAAGTGACTTCCCAAAACAACCAAGGTGAAAGGAACCTTTGAAGAAGTGCATTAGGATTTTGCTCAATACAGACTGTGTTTGTTGAGAGCTGACAAGGGTGGGAGGGCACATCACGCTAGGAAAATGTTTGAAGCCATATTGGAGAGAAGAGCCAGACAACAGGATTGGTCCTGAGATTATTAGGAGAAGGTACATAATCTCCCTAATTAGATCTTTCTTTTGGGGATTAGACGCTAAGGCATCTTGTAGTGGTAAGGTGCATGGTGCCACAGGGACCAAGTAGAGGTTTTGGAAGTGTGTCGAACTCCAAGGGATTCCCCAATACCCTGCTGTGGGAAGACCAGTCTTGCCAAAGGCCCTTGGAAATCTAGAAGCCTCCTCCTGAGATTTTCCTGTTAAAGTCCATGATCTTAGGAGTGGAGAGTTTACCAGAACTATGGAATATATAGTGGGGGAATTATTTGATGCTCTTAGCAAAGGTAGGTTCAGTGGAGTTTTGAAGGAGATTAAAGGGAATTAAATCCAATTCATAGATGATAGACTGTCTTCAACTGCGAGAGACAGCAGGAATCTGAGATGCACACAGCAGACTCAAAGTCCTACTTTTTAAAACAAACATTTTATAATGTTTTTGTAGTAGTGAATTAAGTTCTATAGATTTTATAATCTACCTATACTTACATTTCCAAAGCAAAAGTCAATATAATTTCAAAGATAAATAAGAGAAAACAATTTATATTCACATATAGATTTCAATATGGAAATGCTCAGGTACACAACACTAGGATAGAGGATGAGTGTGCTAGGCCTACACCTTTATTTAGAATGAAGAAGATGTAACAGCAGATACAGCAGTTTATTTATCCTTTTTTCTGTCTCTCTCTCTCTCTCTTTTTTTTTTTTTTTGGCAACTCAGATCCAATAAGCCATGCTGCTATCAGTAGTGTGATGTTCTGAAATGGGGATTAATTCCTGATTATAGACAAAAAATCAAAATCATTCCTTATTTATATAGTAGGTTCCTAGAAAATCCAGTTCATATTAAAAATCACTCAAAAATACTCTTTATGTCATTGGCAGGATAATGACCTCCCAAAGATGTCTGCATACTAATCACTGGGATTAATGAATACAATAATCCCTCCTCATCCTTGGTTTTACTTTAGTTACCCACATTTTTAGTTAACCATAGTCAACTATGGTATGAAAAGCTAAAAGGAAAATTCTAGAAATAAACAATTTACATTTTAAATTGCACACTATTCTGAGTAGTGTGATAAAATTTTTCACCATCCTGTCCTGCACATGAATTGTCCCTTTATCCAGTGTATCCACACTGTATATGCTACCTATCCATTAGTCACTCAGTAGCTATTTCATTTATCAGATTAATAGTCATAATATCATAGTACATGTGTTTAAATAACCCTTATTTTTGTTAACAGCCCTAAAGCACTAGAGTAGTGATGCTAGCAATTTTAATACATATATTGTTTTTATTATATTGTTATTGTTAATCTCTTACTGTGCTTAATCAATATATTAAATTTATCAAAGGTATCTGTAGGGGAAAAAAACCATAGTTTATATAGGGCTCCATGCTATCAAAGGTTTCAGGCATCCCCTAAGAGTATGGAATTTATTCCTCAAGGATAAGGAGGAACTATTCTGTGTTACTTTACATGGCATGAAGGACTTTGCAGGTGTGATTATGTCAAGGCTCTTCTGATGGGGAGATGAGACTGGGGTATCTGTGTAAGCCCAATGAACTCACAAGGGTCCTCATGAGTGAACATGGGAGGCAAAAGAAAGTGCCATGCTGCCAGTTTTGAAAATGATGAAAAGGGCCATGAATCAAAGAAGAGAAGCATCTTCTGGAATATGGAAGAAAAAAAAAAAAAGGGAACAGATAGGACTCAAGTCTCCAGAAGGACTGTAGCCCTGCCAATATCTTAATTTTAGCAAAACCTATTTCAGACTTTTAGACTCTAGACCTATGAAATAACAAATTTGTGTTGTTTTAAGCAGCAACAGTAAATGTTCACTTGATTTATATAAAAATCAGAGATAGTGCTGGGCTTGGTGATGCATGCCTGTAAGGAAGGCTAAGGCAGGAGGATAACAAGTTCGAGGACAGCCTAGGCAATTTAGGGAGGCCCTAAGCAACTTAGTGAGATCTTGTCTTGAAATAAAAAATCAAAAGGGCGGGAGATCTCTCTCAGTGGTTAAGTGTCCCTGCGTTCAATCCCCAATTCCCAAAAATCAGAGAGATTCTCGGTTTGGATAAATTATAAGCAGGTTTTTCTCCTGCATAAATATCTGGAGGGACATTCAAAAATCATCTGGGATGTAGGCAATATTTCTTTGTGCAGGACTATACCACTCATCAGAAGTATCCAGAGTCCCTGATTCCCATGTCTGGATTCCTGAAGCTCCCCTGAGTTGTGAAAACCAAACACATCCCACAAGTATCTAATTTTCAAAAGAAAATATCATCTAGAAGTAAGGCGATTAGGGTATAGTCATATCTGAACACTTTGCTGAATCAGAAAAACAATTTCAAAGATACTTTCAAAGACATTTAGTTACTTGGCATTCAGTAGTCTGAAAGCAGATCCAGTTTCAGAGTCAAGATCAATAACCTATCAGTACTCTAATCAATCAATAAAGACTCCCAAACTGATTTCATAAAAGCTTATATTTAGCCTCTTCTCATCTCCTGCCCCTGATAGTGGGAATGAGAACAGATCTGAAAATAGAAGCCTTAGTGATTGATCCATAGTCATCTAGTTTCTCAGGGAGACATCTATCTTAATGAAATCCCTAACCATTATAAAACATTCACAATTGGGGAGAATCAGTGCAATTAAAGTGGAAAAAGAGGTGATTCCCCTTTCATTCTCCATTGTTACAGATAACAGGGAATAAAACAATAATCTTTTATATAACATCTCCTTCCTCTGCAGTCATTTGTTATTATCTGCAAAGGTGGAGCATACTTAGCAATCGCTCTTGGAAGAGTAAACAATACATAACAGTACTCTGTGTCACAATGAATGCCGTAACATTGAAGCCACTCTACAGTCCAATAGGGGATTCTGGGTGTAACACCCAGAGAAAGGAGTGCAGGATTCAAAGAAGGTGAGGTACTTTGGGAGCCAAGACAGGCAAGTCCTTCTGTTTGGGAGCAAAGCACAGGAGTGGGTGTGGACTGAAGGCAAGAGAATGAATGTTTCGTTCCTTAGCTGCAGTGTTGTAATTAGCCCTCACCAGGGAGATCAGGCACCAGCGCATTGTTTAGCACATCAAGCTGTCTGTCCTCAGGGAAGGCTGCTTGGCTCAGGAAAATGGAGCAGGGTAAGACAGCTCATTACTGAACTGTTCCTTGCATAAGAACAGGAAGCTCTAATTTCTGCACTGCTCTCTACTTAAGAATGTAGTTTGATCATTACCAAAGCAGAAGATGTTCTTTTTAGGTGAAGAGAAAGTGTGATAAATAGTCTTTCAAGTTAAGAGAGTAGATAATTGTTGTATAATTAGACAAAACTTCACCTTCGGGTTTACTGGAGGTGCACCCATAGGTGAAGGTTGGAGAATGAGCTATTTTTCTCTTTGGCCTGCTTTGCTAGGAGAAGATGGCTGCTAAGTTCCTCCAGAAGTCCCCATCCCTCCTGCATCTTCCACACACCACCTTTAGTTTAACCAGATTCATTTGTCAAATAGATCAAAAGCCAGTTTCCTAAGTAGAAAATGACCTATTTATTATCCATGATTCAGTAACCCAAAGAGGGTCTTAACACAGTCGACGATAATAAGTATGGTAGAAGTTCAGTGACAAGGACTCTGAAATAACTCATCTTTCAAGAAATAGTTGATGACTGATACTTCAGGGTTAATCTAGTAGTCAGTTACTAATCCCTGACAAATGCTCTCTGGGTTGTGGGCTTGCAAAATAATATGCAGCAAAGGAGACAAACTTATGGAAACGCAGGGTGTGCAGCAATTGTCACTGGATTGCAAAATTTACCAAGACTTACCCATCCCATGCCTCCTCAACCAGAATTGCAGCATGTCTAGGATAGAAGATGGAGAATTGATCCACCAGCACTATTGTGAGCTGAATTTTGCACATAACCCCCTCTACTCATGTGTTAAATGAGTTACAAAATTAGGCATGGCACGTATCTGTGAGTTCCAGAAACTAGGGAGACTAGGGCAGGAGGATTACTTGAGCCTAGGAGTGCAGGGCTAGGTTGCAAAGACACAGCAATAAGACCCCATCTCTTCAAATCATTACCATTTTGCTTTAAAGCTTGTCACCATTCCCCGTGTGTGTGTGTGTGTGTGTGTGTGTGTGCGCACACCAATGTATGTCTACATATATATGGACACAGACTCATAGAGGGCAGACAGTGTGAAGAGACACAGGGGGAAAGTGGACATCTACAAGCCAAGAAAAGAAGTCTGTAGTGAGTTCTTCACTCATAGCCCTCTGAAGGAACCAACACTGCCCACACGTGGATCTCAGACTTCCAGTCTTCAGAACTGTAAATTTCTGTTCTTCAAACCATCCAGTTTGTGGTGCTTGTTACAGCAGCCCTAGCAAACCATCCCAAGTACTTTCTACTGCCAACATGAGGAAACAAGAGCTGCAGCCTCTGGACAAGTCATTATTTTCCAAGGTGTCCAGAAGAATGTCATCATTCTTTCTTTTTCCCTGCTTGATACCTCTTAATCTCAGAGGCTGCAACTTCCAGGCTGCCCCAAGACAAGTAGAAGACAGGAAAGGGACAGATACTGGCATCTGAAATGTATATCCAGGCCCCTTAGAGAGCACATGGAGGAGAGCAGCTAGCATGGAAGAGAGCCCCAAAACAAGTGTTCAAGGAGCTGTTGTTCCTTCTCAGATCAAAGGCTTATGTGACTATTTCTTTGTATACAAAAATAGGCATTTGGTAGTAGAGAAATTTCCACCTCAGTTCTGCAAAATTACACAAAATTTATTTCTAATTACAAAAATTTCTATTACAGCTGTTCAATATGCCTCCCAGATCCAGATCCTTGAAGGAATTTGACCAGTTCCCAAATGCTCAATGACCCCTGTTTTTGTCAGAACCAGATCTGGTTGACTCTCCATTCAAGAAAGCCAATAGGGACTTATAAAAAAGACTGTACAATTTAAGATGGGAAAAATGTTCTTCTAAAGAATTAAAGATATTCTTTTAATAATTTAGTACAAGAAATAAATCAGAAAATATCCACATTGAGTTCTTTGAATATACAACTTTTGCCCTTCTTCAGATAAGAAAATCAGGAGGATCTGAATGAGAAAATAGAAAACTAAAAATGCAATTTCAGAATTAAAACTCCATTTAAGGCAGTAATGCACAAAGAAACCATATTTGCCATATAGAAGAAAACTGTAAGTTGTTCTAAAACAGAGATGAGGAAGAAAAATGAAAAAGTGAGAAAGAAGTTATTAGTTATGAAAAAGACAAGCTAGAAATATAATTTCACATACCAAGTATTCCTGAAAAAGAAAGCAGCATAAGTTTATAAATCATAAATTTGCAATAGAATAAAACATTCCAGAGCAGAATTTATGTTCAGGAATCTACATAGAATGGGCTTATATAAATGGAGAAAAGTTTCACACCCATTAATATTCCTTTTACTTTGGGTTAATTTTTGAATTCTGAGTTTAAATTTTAAAATCTCTCCCTATATCCCAGCAGGAAAACCATCAAAGCTACCTAAAAGGAAACAAAAATGACTCTGGCTTCAGTGTTCTGATAGTTGGCAATAAATGTTAAGAGAGAAACTGAGCTAAATTTATATAGTATTTTTAGCAGAAAAGATTGTGACTTTATGTTCTTACATTGTTGTTCATGTATGAAAGATATTCTCAGATATGCAAGGACATTTAAAACAGAACAATTACATGCTTTTTGTGAATTAAAAAATCAAGGCAAAGACATTATAACCAATGAAGAAATGAACCAAAATTGAGTACTCAAAGGAAGAAGAACTAATACAGAATAAATGATAATGAGAATCATAATCTATGAAACATGGTTTCTACCCAATTGCTATATGATAATTAAATTGAAAGCAGAAGTTAAAATTTAAAAAATAATTCTTGAAAAAGATTTACATTTTATTAAAAAAAAACATAATGACTTTTAGATTAAGATTTAGATAGAATTATGGCGGTAGAAAGCCTTGTAAATTAAATTATTGTTGATTTATTAATTTCAGAAATGAAGGTTAAAAATATATTTTACCTACTACCATTTCTGTGCATTTTTTTCCTGATTACAAAGGAGAGATATGTTAGTTTTGAAGAACAGAAAATCAAGAAAGAAAAAAGTCTCTTGAAATTACAATACCTAGAAATAATCATTGCTACTATATTTACCTTTTGTCCTTGGAACTAGGCTGCCGCATGTACAGTTTTGTAATCTGCTTTTTACATGTGACTAAATAGATTCTTAACCAATTGATGTTTGGTGTCTGATAGCAAATGATCCCATTTGTATTAGCTTTCTATTGCTGCTGTAACAAATTACCCTCAAGGTTAATGGCATCAAATAACAGATTTGTTACCTTACAGTTCTGAAGAAGTATGCTAGTTGTTTGTGGACACTCATGGAGTGAGTCTCTTTCCTTGCTGTTTCTAGTTTCTTGGGGCCTTCTGCATCCCTTGGCTCAAGCCTCCTTCCTCCCTCTTCAAAGCCAGTAACACCCTGACTCTCCCACATTCTTCAGCTGCCCAGCCTCCACCTCCCTGGGATCACAACAAAGAAAGATTCTCTGACTTTGAGGACCCAACTGATTAGATTGGGCAGACTTGATAAACCAGAACAATCTCCTCATCTCAGGATCCATAATCACATCTGCAAAATCCTTTGTTGCATGTAAGGTAGCATATTTTGATTCTGGGATTAGAAATTGGACCTCTTAAGGACCAGGGGATCATTATTCTGCAAACCAAAGTATTGTAAGACCATAACTCATTTAAGTAATCCCTCCATTTGGCATTTGTTTCCATATTTTTAAAATAATAAATAGCAAATATCCACAAAACTGTGTGCAAACAATATTTCCACAGAGCAAATTTCTAAAATTGGGATTCCAAGTCAAAGACTGTTTTTTTAAAATGTCAAAATTCTTGACATGTTGTTGAGTTTACTTCCTGAAAGATCTAAACTCATTTTTCTCTAGTAGCATATGTAATTACCTGTTTTTGTACCTTAGCAACTAGAGACTGTGTATCTACGTCTTAATATTTAACAATTGGATGAGTTAAAAAATGCTATCCCATTACTGTGCCAGCTACATTTCTTTGATAACTAATGAACCTAATTTTTTTTTTCATATTTTTATAAGGTCTCAAACCAATAGAGGTCTTTTATTGCATCATTAAAGTGACATAAATTGATTTTATAATCTGTAGCCGGATAACTCTTATATCTTATTCATCAGCCTGCTGATCTTATTCTTCTTCAGAGATACCAAAACCATCCAAAAATTGTCCAGTACCCTTGTTTTTAACTATCAGGGCTTGCTGAATCAGAGCAGCTGAGTTTGATACAAGTTCAATGCCATATCCTCTAAGGATTAACTCATCTTTCTAGACTTGAGACACTAAGAAACCAACAGCTGACTTCATTCGAACCCTGTGGATATATTTTTCACCAAGATAATCCAGATTTCAACAGGAGACCCATTCTCGTGAATAATGACTTTGAGGAAATGAGTGTGCAGGGGTCTCATCTTGTAACGGAAGCCCAGTATAACATCTTTGATCAGGCACTAGTGTGAATGGTAGCCAGATCCCATTTCCTCACCATTTGTCAACCAGAGCCTCTTCTTTTTCCTTCCGAGGAGACTGAGTTCTGTGTTAATGTGGTGGAAGTCCCTCGCAGGGTTCCTCTGGGGCCATTCACAAGAACTGTGAGTTCTTGAGAATGGTGAGTTCGTGAGAGTGATGTGGGCATTTTCTAAAATGATCTTCATTTTCATGGTCAATGTGTTTTTTTTCTGTATCTTTACTGAACATATGTCATTCTAATGTTTTGAAATTAGTTTAATTCCTTTTCCCATTTTCTTATTGAAGTTTATCTACTTATTTCATGAATTGGTTTCTAAGAGTTGTGTCTCTTTTAACACTATTTTTATTAAAACTGTTTTATAAAATGTTATATTAAAAACTGTTATTACAAACTGTTTTATTAAAACAGTTGTCTCTGTTTTAACACTAGCTCCTGCCTAGAACTGAGGGACATTACCTTAAGTGAAATGACTTAGGCAAAGAAAGACAAATACCACAAGTTCTCATTTTTGGAAACTAAAAAGTTGATCTCATCCAAGTAGAAAGAAAATAGTGTTTTCCAGAGCCTGGGAAGGGTGTGAAGGAAGGGGGATGAAGATTGTGGTTAATGGACACAGGGTGCAAGAAGGAGGAATAACACCTAATCTTCTCAAAGCTCAGTTGGATAACTACAGTTGACAGTAATTAATTATATATTTCAAAATAGCTAGTAGAAGATTTTGAATGTTCCTAGCACAGAGATGATAAATGCCTGAGGTGATTATCCTGATTTAATCATTACACATTGTATACATGTATGGAAATGTCACTGTACCAATTAATGTGTACAATTTACTGTCGATTTTTTAAAATATTAATTCTTTTAAATACAAGATTAAATATATTTCAGGTTTATTTGCTTCTGAAATTTTCTGGGATATTTTTGAATTCAGAGTTTCACATAATCTGTTAAGCATTTACTTTTCACTACTAGTTTCTGATAACCCCAATGTTTACTTCTATTTCCTTGTGGTTTTTGTATGGGGTGAAATACACTATTTTTCCAAATAGTTCATCAATTGTACCAGCAGAATTTCTTGACAAATCTTTCCTTCTTCCATACATGTATAATGTGGTGGGTAGTTTACACCAAATTCTAGTGTGTAATAAGGCCTCTTTGTAGGCATTTATTACCATTATTTGATTCATTTTTCAATTCTTATGCTGATTTTGTCCATCTTGCAATTCTTACGCTTTTATTTTAGTATCTGACTGGGCAGGCAAATGCCTTCTACCTCCACCATATACATACCATACAACTCTGTTTCTGATTTTTTGGACTCTTTTGACAGTCTGTTTTCCCAGGCAAGCTTTAGAATCACTAAATCATGGTCCAAGAAAACCTTACTGTACTTTTTTTTTTTTTGGCACCGGGAATTGAACTCAGGGGCACTCAACCCACTGAGCCACATCCCCAGCCCTATTTTGTGTTTTATGTAGAGACAGGGTCTCACTGAGTTGCTTAGCGCCTTACCGTTGCTGAGGCTGGCTTTGAACTCATGATTCTCCTGTCTCAGCCTCCCTAAATGCTGGGATTACAGGCTTGCACCGCCACACCCGGCTCTTACTGTACTTTTAATTGGGATTATATTACAATATAAAAAGATTGAAAGATCATTGATATCCTTACCATTGCAAGTCTTCCATTTTTAAGTGTCTATTTGACCTCTGACAAGCACTGAATGTATCCATCATACAAATATCCTTCACATTTTAGTTTGATTATTCCTATAGTTTATCTTGTTGCTCTCATGGAAAATATTTTCATTATCATGTGTACTCATTTATTATTGATAGTATGTGAAGTTCTACTGTTTCATATCTATTTTGTAAATAGCTACAAGCAGAATGCACATTTCATTATGAAAACACTAAGGCATCTATAACTCAAAAGCAGGACCACAGCTATATCCCTGAATGGACTAGAACAGGCTCTGAGCTCTGCATCTCTCTGCATATCTGCCCCGTTCTTCTCTCTCTTTTTCCAGAAAAGAGGCTTCCATAGATAATTTGGACCAAATAAAAGAGGAGGTAACCTCTGATAGCATCCATGTTTTACATTTTGCAATTCCAGCCACACACAACCTCCAGCCCACATACTGTGCTCCTATTCTCTCACTCTGGTTCTCTGTCTTCCAAATTGTCTTGGGAAGAGATTATTGGCCAGACTGATGGAAGTTTCTATCTCTGGAAGAGTTAGTCATAGGCCAATAAATGTGTATGGGATGGGTCACAATAAGAAGGCAGAGATGCTGATTGTTTGGTAAACAGCCAGATAAGGGCCCATCACAATCCTCTGGAATTTGCAAGTTAGATGATCATGTTAATGTATAGCATGACTTAAAGCAGCTATAAGATTAAAGCATAGTAGTAGTAGTAGTAGTAGTAATGGTGATCCTAAATACAATGTCAATGCTTTTATAATTTTTTCATTCCATATGTCGTTTGTTGATTTGTGATGCTTTTTATCAAGGAAAGAAAGAATTTGCCCTTGTTTGCAAGATTTTATGAGAATAGATGTTGAATTTTATTAAATTCATTTATAGTCTCTATCCAGAAGGCCACTTGTTTTTCTCCTGTAACTTAATGATGTGACTTTTGATTATTAATGAATGATGTAATATTCGGTCAGTCTTGTTTGAATAGAGTGGTGTGCCTGTATGATCGCACGTTTTCAATTGTCTTAGTCTCATTCCTCTCTACTCACAGTAAGGGGGAAAGAATTTCCTTAGGGAGTGTTCATTTGTATGACTTTTTAATTAAAGATTAAGGACTTACAGGATATTTGTGTGCCTCTTTAATGGATATTAATTGTTTGAATTGGCTCATTAGAGTATGGAGTTTTTCTTCTTGTTAAGAACCCATTCCAAATGTTCTGAGCTTGGTGGGAATCGACTATATAATGAAAGGACAAAGAAAAATGAGCTGGGGAGCCACATCTCAGAGGGGATGTGGGCTGTCTTCCTGTCTCCACTGCTGGTCACTTGTTATATTTGAAGTGAAGGACAAAAGGCTGGGAACCTGAAGTCACAGGGTTTGCCATGATGAGAAGCAGAGTTGGCCTGAACACGTCATGTTTTATGAGAACTCACTCTTGGGGGCAGAAAAATCTAAGGTCCCTCCCAGGTTACTCCAGTGGCCCAGTATTCTAAGCTGGAGAATTTGGGAGTTGGACACCATTATCAGTGGGCATGATTCCTGGACTATCTGTAAGGAGTTCATAGTAAGCAGATCTTTCTTCTCTCACTATTTCAGAATCTTTCACTCAAAAAGGGCTTAAGAGCATAAAAGGGAATTGTGGCCAATTTATGCTAAGATGATTTCATAAAATGCTGATGTAGATTGGGACTCTTCTTGTCAGACTCACTGCAGAGGCCAAGTTGAAGTTTGACTTAGAGCTATTAGAAGGGACCAGATGCCTGAAGGGGACTTCTTGCAACCCTAGGAGCCAGATTACCCACAATCCTGGATAATTCTGCTTAGACTAAAATGTATTCCCTGCCAGGTTCTCATGAATTTATATTGCAAATATTTTGCTTAATGTTTGGGGGTTGAAGGGAGACTCATGAGGACAGACTGATGACTGACTCATTGAACTTGTGCTTCATGAAATCAGTTTGGAGTTTTATCTGCATTTTGTAAAGGATTAGTTTATATGCCATAGAAATTATATAACACACCTCTCTCCCTCTCCCTCCCTCCCCTGCACCCCGTTTTAAACTGCTTAGGCCCAAAGTCATTCCATAGATGAACTTTCTATTGTCTTCCAAGATTATTGCTCTTTTTAGATTGCCAGATTATGCTTCAATTAGTTTGGATAATTTGTATTTTCCAAGAAAATTTTCTTTTTCATTTACTACATTCAATTTTCATGATTTTTGTCTACTTTAGACAATGTCCTCCATCTTTACAAAACAATCTATTATCATAATTTTTCTGGTATTTTTTTTTGTACAGTGTAAATGTTGTTAATCCTGCTTGCTTTTATTTGCATGTATCTGACTGTTTTTGCTTTTTAAGGGCATGTGACATCATTTTATTTTAAGACCAGAGTGACATTTATACCGCTTCATAAAACATTCTAAAAAACAGAACAATCATTTTGTGCAAAATATCAACTAGTTAACCTACATGTAGAACTTAAATGATTCATTTTAAGTTTCACTAAGTAGAATGAATAAATCCGTAAAGTATAATAATGCAAAATTGAGATAAGAATCAGTCTCAGCCGGGTATGGGGCGCATGCCTGTAATCCTAGCACTTTGGGAGGCTGAGACAGGAGAAACGTGAGTTCAAAGCCAGCCTCAGTAACAGCGAGGCGCTAAGCAACTCAGTGAGACTCAGTAAATCAGTGAGTGGATTTATACTGTTCACAAAATAGGGCTGGGGATGTGGCTCAGTGGCCAAGTACCCCTGAGTTCAATCCCCAGTACCAAAAAAAAAAAAAAAAAAAAAAAAATCAGTCTCAATACACTCCTCTGTGTGTATGTGTATATATGTGAGTTTCCCCACCCTACCCTATCCTTCCTTTGTTTTAAGACATCTACATTTTCATATTGACTAAACTATCTTCTTCAAAATAAATTATAAAATGCTTTCAGTGTAAACAAAGTTGAATGCAACTTTGCCCTTTTTAACTTTTTAATGCAACTGTGAGTGAACTTTGCAAAATAAGTTACTAACTAGAAAGGAAGTTCAGAATTCACCATTTCTACCTCAAGTTGTTTCCCCAATTATCTGGTTAAGATTTAATTTAAAAATAATAATAAGTCAGGCACATTTGCTTTGTCTTAACACAATCAGTGCAGAATTGCATTTAATAGAACATATGACTATGTAATACTAAATCAGTTTTGAAGTCTTACATAAATACTTTTTCGAATGTGTACATTCCAGCTGCTGTAAACTGATTCACATTTTCTTTTTTCCCCAGATTTTTTAATTAATTAATTTTTTATTTGTTCTTTTTCTACATGACAGTAGAGTGTATTTTGACATATTATACATACAGAGTATAACTTATTCTAATTAGAATCCCATTCTTGTGGTTGAACATGATGTGAATTTATATTATTCATATATGAACATAGGAGATTATATCTAATTCATTCTACTGTATGTCCTATTCCTATACCTCTCCCTTCCCTTCATTCCCCTTTGTCTGATCCAGTGAATTTTTATTTTTCCTTCCCTGGCCCCTTATCATGTGTTAGCATCTGCATATCAGAGAGAACATTCAGTCTTTGGTTTTTTGGGATTATCTTATTTCCCTTAGCATGATAGTCTGCAGTTCCATTCATTTACTGACAAATGCCATAATTTCATTCTTCTTTAAGGGTGAGTAATATTCCATCATGTATATATACGGCATTTTCTTTATCCATTCATATGTTGAAGGACAAGTAGGTTGCTTCCATAGTTTTGCTATTGTGAACTGAGCTGCTATCAACATTGATGTGGCTGCATCATTGTAGTATGCTGATTTTAAGTTCTTTGGGTATATGCCAAGGAGTGGGATAACTACGTCAAATGGTGGTTCCATTCCCGGTTTTCTGAGGAATCTCCATACTGATTTTCAGAGTGGTTGCACCAATTTGCAGTTCCACCAGCAATGTGTGAGGGTACCTTTTTCCCCACATCCTCACCAATTTTTATTGTTATTGTATTCTTGATAATTGCCATTCTGACTAGAGTAAGATGGAATTTCAGTGTGGTTTAATTTGCATTTCTCTAATTACTAGAGCTGTTGAACATTTTTTCACATATTTGTTGACCCATCACAATGGGTTCCCTTTGCCCATTTATTGATTGGGTTATTTAGTGGGTTTTGGTGTTAAGTTTTTTGACTTCTTTACATATCCCGGAGATTAATGCTTTATCTGTGGTACAGGTAGCAAATATTTTCTTCCATTCTGTAAGCTCTCTCTTCATGTTATTGTTTCCTTTGCTGTGAAGAAGCTTTTTAGTTTGATACCATCCCATTTATTGATTATTGATTTTACTTCTTGAGCTTTAGAGGTCTTATAGAGGAATTCAGTTCCTAAACCAACATGATGGAGAATTGGGCCTATATTTTCTTCTAGTAAGCACAGGGTCTCTGGTCTAATGCCTAGGTCCTTGATCCACTCTGAGTTGAGTTTTGTGCAGAGTGAGAGATTGGAGTTCAATTTCATTCTGCTATGTATGGATTTCTAGTTTTCCCAGCACCATTTGTTGAAGAGGCAATCTTTTCCCCAGTGTATGTTTATGGCACCTTTTGCTAGTATGAGATAACTGTATTTATATAGGTTTGCCTCTGTGTCTTCTATTCTGTTCTATTGGTCTTTACGTCTGTTTGGGTACCCATGCCATGCCATTTTTGTTACTGTACCTCTGTAATATAATTTAAGGTCTGGTATTGTGATGCCTCCTGCTTCACTCTTCTTGCTAAGGTTATTCTGGACCTCATTTTTCCAAATGAATTTCATGATTGCTTTTTCTATTTCTATAAAGAACGTGATTGGAATTTTAATAACAATTGCATTAAAACTGTGTAGTGCTTTTGGTAATATGGAAGTAGGCCAGAGATTCCCACCCAGAAGACCTTTACCATAATTAGGCAGAAACCCCCACCATATTTGTGGCACATAAGTTCTTCTTAGGCTATCAGAAAGCTTTTAATCAGCAAAAATTTCTGCAGAAGGGCATTGCAGAAAGTTGGTAGTTTCCTCTTTTTGTAAATGCCAGGTTTGCAGGGGGAAAAAAATTGTAAAACCTTTGTCTAGAGGATGGAATGAAAAGTGCTAATCATGTGAACCTCCCACCGGGTGTAAAGTTCAAAGAATCTCCAAAATCCTTATCCAGGGGAGAAGTTTTCTTAGGAAATATCCCCTCTGAACCATGCAGTCAAAACACCTGCTTCCTAAAAATTCCTCAGGTGTCCGGCCTCTTCTGTCTCACTACAGTATGGTCATTTTGACAATATTAATTCTGCCTATCCAAGAACATGGGAGATCTTTTCATCTTCTAAAGCCTTCCTCAATTTCTTTCTTCAGTGTTCTGCAGCTTTCATTGTAAAGGTCTTTAACCTTTTTTGTTAGACTGACTCTCAAGTTTTTTCGGTTTTGTTTTTATTTTGAGGCTATTGTGAATAGGATAGTTTTCCTAATTTCTCTTTCAGTTGATTTATCATTGATGCAATTGATTTTATGGATATTAACTTTATATCCTGCTACTTTGCTGAATTCGTTTATGAGTTCTAAACATTTTCTGGAGTTTTTTGGGTCTTCTAAACATAGAATAATGTCATTGGCAAACAGGAATAATTTCAGCTCTTCCTTTATTATTCATATCTCTTTAATTTCTTTCTTTTGTCTAATTGCTCTGGCTAGTGTTTCAAGGACTATATAGTTGATTCACATTTTTATTAAAAGCAAATAAATATTCATAGATCCTCAAGTTGACCTCAAAAAGAAAGCATGAAAAAAGTGTATGTTAGGTGATCGATGCCACTTGCAACAGACAAACCCTGAGTTCTCAGTACATCAGCACAACAGCTGATTGCTTCCTCTCCCAAAGTCTGATGTGAGTCAGAGTGTCCTCTCCTCCATCTGATGACTCAGGCATCAAATCTCCCTCTATCCTCTGACACTACCATTTTAACATATGACTTCCAAAGTTGCCATGACTTAGTAAGAAGGAAGTAGATGTTGCATGTCAGCTCTTAACTGTCTTAGCCTGGAAGTGACATCACTTCCATTCACATTTTGTTGGCTAGATTTATTAACACATCGTTGCCTATTCGCAAGAGAGCCTGTAAGGTGTCATCTGTCATGGCACCAGGACAGAGAAAATAACTGAATATGTGAAAGCACCAGTATCCTCTTCCACAAGTGATAAATGCATAGTGCTTCATACTCAGTACAGCAGATTGTAAATGTAATTCTGGCATAGAATTTTTAACAACCTTGAAACATCAACAAAATTTCTCTGAATCATCCATCTTCAAATGAAATGGCAACACATAATTAATGTGCAAAAAGATTTTAAGTGAAAAAAGTCAGCATCTTAGTTGTCTCCCAGACAATAATAGCACACAAAAATGCTAAAATATATAACCATATTGATTTTCAATTACAAAGAAATTTATCCCTAGTCAAGAAAGTTGTGTATATAATTAAATATGTCTAAAGTAAAACAGACCTCAAATAAACCTATTCCTTTTGACATATGTTTTTACATCTACCTGAGGCTTTTTAATTTCCACTGGCATAGTCGCATTGTTTTCTTTACTAACATGAAATAACTAAATATTGTAGACTTTCATGTGAAGGCTTTGGCTCTCTTCCATTATGATTTGGAGATCAGAACCACTGACCATTGAATTAGTCAGGGTATGCTACAGTGTATGCCTCTGCTACATGTTTTTAGGATTTTGTCATTTTTCTTAAAGAAATATTTAGATGGGGTCATGACATCATACTTTAGGATGACTTTAACCTTCAGAAATCTGATTATGTCAACTTTATATCGCATGACTGTCTTCTTTTGAATCTGTAGATGTCACAAAGCAATAGTATTTTATTCTAAAATGCATTTTCAGAACATTCTTTGGCTTCCATTTTGCAAATAGATTTCCAATATGCTTCTGAGTGATGATAATAAGACTTCCCCCCTTTTTTGGATAGTCAGTACTTGAGTAATGAATACGTGGTAAAGTCTTTGTTGGGCTGCTCTCCTTCAGTTTTGACAACTCCATTCAATATTCATTCCACGTAATTATACAAATTAATTTTGCTTAGCATAAACAGGCCCAGATTTCATTCAATTCAGGAGCATTTTTCTTCGATTATGTCTTAAATCATTGGTTTTGTTCAAATCATTTAGTTCTGTTCAGGAATCCCAACATCCTCATTATTTTTATCTTAATGTCTTTTTAGTTTTCATTCTGGAACAACTTACATTGCTAATTTGCTTTTCTGCAAGTTACTTTTTCTAATGCTGATTTTATTTAACCATATTTTTAACCCCTTCAGAATTTTCTCATATCAATCATGTTGTCATTCCTGCCTTTCCCACCCCCAGTAATTTGTTTTTATTTCAGCTTTTATTCCTTTGATCTCTAATTAGAACTATTCTATAGTCTGTTATCCTAAATAGTTTTTAAAGCCCAAAGCTTTCTTATTTATTTAATTAAATTTTTAATCAAATTAAATTTACAGACTAACTAAATCAAATTCTAATTTAAGTGTAATTTATTTTTTATACAATTTATTTCAGAAACTTGCTCTAAAGTATTTTTCAAAACTCTGTTCTTCCTCTGCTTTTTGAGTGTTGGCTCCTCTTTTTATAATACATACTTATAATTCATTGTTACCAAGTTCAAATTTTTTCAGTGGAGAGGTCTGATCAGGCTCAATTTTACTGTAAACATCTAATGTGGTTTTGTTTTTAACTTTGTTCCCCTCATTACCCACATAACTGCTGATAGAATTTTCAGCCCAGATCTTGAGATCAAGTGTTGTTTGATATTCATACTTTCCAGCTCATTTTTTGTTGTTCTGAATCCTTTTATGTAGAGTGAATATACTGCCAGAAGGAGACATCTAATCCCACTGCTTGTTTATCTTTTCATGAGTGGTATTGATTCCTGCATAGTCAGACATTCTTTCCAGGACTTTATCATGCCTGTGCCTGACCCAGTAAATGGTAGGTTTCCTTGACACATAGCAAGTGCTCAGTAAATGGTTTCCAGTATTCAATATAATTCTCAGAATGCACCACAACTCTGTCAGACTCAATTCATTCCAGCGGCCAACCAGAACCTCCTAGATGTAAGCACTCCTAGTCCTATAGCATTATGGGTAGCTGCAGTCCCAGAACCAATGCAAGAAAAGAGTAATTAATGTCAGGGAAGATGTGGAAATAGCTGTGATTATTCCAGAAGTCAGATGTAGGCTAGCTTCCCTTCCACTGGTGGAAAGACTCCATCTTTCTTAAGAAAGCATCTATAGTGAACGTAGATTGATCAAATGAAAGGGTTGTAATTATTTTTCTTTCTTCTATATGTAAGCCTCCTCAGAACTTTGGCAAGTGAAAATTCTTTCTGTTTCCTGGCATATTGCTGAGAAATGCTTAGAGGCATGAGGAAACATGTTTGGCACATAATTCCAGGTCTAGAATTCGTTTATAGCCTAGCTGGACTAGACATCAGCTCTATTTCTTGGCCTTTCCTACAAAATTAGCTACTTATCCTTCCCCCAAAAAAGTACCAATAAAAAGTTGTTTTGCTGGGCACAATGGCGCATGCCTATAATTCCAGCACTTTGGGAGGCTGAGACAAGAGAATCGCAAGTTCAAAGCCAGCCTCAGCAACAGCAAGGCACTAAGCAACTCTGTGAGACCTTGTCTCTAAATAAAACACAAAATAAGGCTGGGGATGTGGCTCAGTGGTCGAGAATCCCTAAGTTCAATCCCCGGTGCCAAAAAAATAAAAAATTAAAATAAAAAGTTGTTTTTATCAGTTAGTGAGTATTGTAAGAATTAAACAAGGTAATACATCTCAAGTATTTAGTACAATAGCCTTCTATGGTTGGTGTAATTACCAATGCTGTTTGTAGATGCTCAGAGATTTGAGATAACTTTCTGGAAGCTACAGAGCTGATTGGTGGCAGAGCCTGGGCTAGAACATGGGAATTTGGAGCAGAGACTCAACTCAAACTAAATTGCCACATATCAAGCATCCCACTTGACCACAGATTCCTCTCTCATCAGCTCTGCTTCCTCTGCTGTCCTAGGCATGTCAATTTGAGGAATACTAAGCTTTCAGGGCCCAGCTGCCAATTAGATTATGTTGCAAACATTCAGCTGTCTCCCTGTGCTACAGCACACACTCAGCAGGCATTTGAACAAAAATTAATTGATGAAAATATATGGCAATCACCTAAAGCTGATAAAAGGCAAAAGCTAAAGCTTTTAACCTTGCTGCTAAAAACTAACAGAGTCTAGAGTTAGAACTTCAACTGAGGCCTAAGATAAAGACTTCCTCTTAGGATCATTTCCATTTTTGCTATTTATCTAATTAACCATATATTTTATCTTAGAAAATAGCTGTCTCATTGCTGCCTTTTATAGTAATCCCTTTTATTAAGTTAGACCCTGGGCATACATGATATGCATATTCCTCTCAGGAAAAAGAGAGCAGAGCTAGAAAGCCTTGGAAATCTCTTCATGCACACTTGGTCTAATAGAAATTACACTGATTATGTAGTTACCCAGAATAATGCTTTTTCCATAGATGCCCAATCGTTCACCCCATGAAGACCTCAGAGACATTTACCAGAAGTGAAGTAGATTCAAAGGTAGTGAGGACTATGGGAAGACCAACCTGGGTCAGAGCTGGAGTCTCATATTCTCTCTGCCTCAACTATCTCTATAATCTTAGCTGAACTCTTTACATAGCTAAGCTTCCTTTTTTTATGGTTAAAATAAAGTTTAGACCTACCTCATGAAGTTGTAATGAGAATATCATAAGCTCGCGTGTGCATGTGTAAGTTCTTTGCGAAACGAGCTCTAACGTTCATTTCCATGTGCTCTTGGACACAGATGCTCTCACCTCCCTGTCTCTAGGAAGAAATGCTGGCAAGTGCTTTGCCATTGTAAATTCTTTCTCAATAATTAGAAGATTTTCTTTCAGACTTCTTCCCACATCTTTCTGATAATAACCAATAGAGCTCAAAGAACAGAATGAAATATTTAAATTGCTTAAGATTTACCTCTTCCTGAATAAGATAATTACATTTATCAGTTTCCTTTTTTAAGGTCTCAGGTTCCCCACAATTGGCTATTTCAGGGCTGCCTGGGCCACTTACCTGCCTCTTTCTTGGCTCATTGTACTTGAACAGGTTGGAGAACCAGACAGGTGCAATGCTCCTTTTTAGATCTTAACGATACCATCTCTGATGCCACTACATCAAACCCTTGTCTTTGTAGGTCCTTACCACACCTCTCAAGGGGTTATTTGATGGGACCTGAGTTCTTTCTTTGGGAAAGTATGGAAGGGAAGAGTGGGTGGCTACCCAAGTCACCAGGTGGCCCTTATTGCCATGGGTGGGTGGGGAAGACTAGAGTAGGCAGATAGTGGAAAGGAAAATGAAAGCAAAGGTGACTCATCCAGACTTGGTGGGGAGGGCCTAGCCTTCCTGCAAGTCTCAGTTCCCAGTTTTGTGTCCAGTGTAACACCCTTTACTCCCTCACTATCTTCCTAATAAATCCCCGACACTTGCCCACCACTGCTACAAGCCTGAATAGAAAGCTGAGAAGACAAATCCTCCCTTCACCTTTTCTGACCATTGATCCAGGTCAGCAGCTGGAATGTGATGGAGATATGAGTTCTTTGGAGAAAAGGATGGAGAACCTGGCCCCTGCTCCCACCCACCACGAGACAGGGGAGGCATTACTCCACAGCATGCCCCAGATCTTCTCATTTTCTTTTTCATGAGTAGAAACCCAACCTATGCTTCCATTTCACTATCTTTTTACTCACTGAACAGAAAGCTACTTCTCAAAAAGCCTACCAAGGAACAATGTAGAAAGTCAGATTGGAATAAAAATTGGCAAACCTTTGACAAAATGCCAATATCTTCATTTCCTATGGGTTCTGTAACAAATTACCACAAACTGAGTAGCTTAAAACAATGGCAAATTACTTTCTCACAGTTCTAGAGGCCAGAAATCAAGGCATTAATAGGGCTTTGTTTCCTCCAAGCCTCTCAAGGAAGATCTTTACCTGCCTCTTCTAGCTTCTGGTGACTTCAGACATTCCTTGCCTTGTGACTTTATAAGTCCAGTTTCAGCCTCTACTGTCACATGCCCCTCATCTGTCTGTCTTCTCCTCCTCTTTGTCCTAGAAGAACACTTACCATTGGATTTAAGGCCCACCCACATAATCCAAGATGATCCTCCTTTGAGATCCTTTATTAAACCTGCCAACACCCTTTTTCCAAATATGGTAACAATTCAAAGGGTACAGGCACTTGGGCACGGATATATCCTCTGTGGGTTCACCATTCAACACGTTGAGTCAGATGGTAAACATTTTAGGCTTCATAGGCCATATGGTCTCTGTCACAACCATTCGACTTAACTTCTGTAGCACAAAAGCAGCTGCAGACAATAAGTAAACAAATGAGCCTGGCTGTGCTCAAGGAAGACTGAATTCATAGACACTGAAATTGGATTTCATAGAATTTCATAAGTTATAAAATATTTTTTTTCAGCCATTTAAAAATATAAAGATTATTCTGCACCTACGGGCCATGTAAAAAACACAGGCAGCAGGCCAGATTTGGCCTGTGGGTCCTAATTTGACAATCCTGTGTTAGAATAACAGAATATATTCTAAATAGTCTTGATTTGTTTAAGGGCTCCAATAACCTTCTAATAAATTCGACTGTCTGTTCTCTGTCTTCATTATCTTAAATGTTCCTGTGCCTTTTGACACATATTGTAACCATTCTCCCTTTTTGAAACTCTCCCTTCCAGCCAAGTGGGTATGATAAAAAGTAAATGTGGCTTCATAAGGAATATGATAAGGAAGGGAAACTCGTGATCTCCCAAGGTAGGAGGGTGATTGTCTTGACCTTGTTTATGTGTGTACAATCCTGAGATCAGGATAGAGTAGCATCTCTGGAAGGAGTAGAACCTTCCAGAGGTAAACTGGATAGACCAGATGAGGTGATGATGCAGGAGTGAGAAATGAACAGGGCAGTTGTGAGGAGCTAATGCACATTTGACAGAAAGATAAGAGACAGAGAGAGAGAGAGAGAAAGGGGGAGGAAGAGACAGTGAGCAAAGAGAAGGAGAGACAGGAAAAGGGGAGAGAAGGAGAGGAAGAAAGATAAACTGAGGTTGTGAGTGGCCAGGTAGGAAACCGAACTCAGAGAATGCTAAGTGAGCTTCACGCTAACAAGCTACCCCAGGAAAGAGGACAGTAGGAGATGTCTTAAGAAGAAAACAAAGACATGTTAGAAGCCACCACTCCGAGAACAGAGAGGATCCCTAAAGGCATGAGGGCAGGATGGGCAAATGCTTAGGAATAGTTCCTGGATTTTGTTGTTTGTCTTATTTTCAAGATGGAGGCCAAGGGACAACCTTCCAAAATAGAGTTGTAGTTACCTGGCCCTTTCTTTTACAGTGAAAGATGGAGTCAGAAATGGCCCTGTTCTGTGAGGATATGGGCGAGTAAAGGAATGGGGAGAACACAGACTTGCTGGGCAGAGGGCTGCCATGACAGAGGGAGGGCACAGTGGCATGTGACCTGGGAAGCCTGTGTTAGAGACTAGACATGGAGCCCTGGGGACCAGGAGGATTGGAGGAGCAAGGTCTGAGCAGTGCACGGCACAGAGGACCTGGGGAACTCCACAAGGCTGCAAGGACACAGGGTGGATGAACAGGGGACAACTGGGGCAAGAAGACCAGAGGAAAACACAGGTCAATTAGGAGCCATCAGCCACACAGTACAGATGAGATGCTCTGGGACCAGGCCCTCAGTGAAGATAGAAGAGTGGAGAGAGCCAGGAAACCCTCCTCAGAGAGTCTCCATGGCCACCAGGCGCGCGTTTCTCCCTTAGCTTATGCTAGGTTTGCCTCTGGATGCCCAGCATTTTGTGCTTTTTTGATTTTTTAATTTATTTGTTTGTTGATTTATTTATTTATGTATTTTCTTGGCTTCCAATTATCCTCCCTCAAGACATTCTCAGTCTGAGGCACCTATTCCCCATCAGCAGTGTTGTTCTTTGGAATTTTCAGGAACAGAACCTTCAAACTTCACCAGCAATAACACAATCCTAATCTTTCAGATGGAGGGAAGTCAGGAGCCTGGAGGAAGGTGGCACCAGGGTCAGCTATCCTGTGGGCCACATGTTGCTTTGGGCACTAGGAGGGGGCACCCAGGCAAGCTGATGCTCTGCACTGCTAGCCCCTAGCTCTGCCCTTCAATTAGTCAGTTAGTCAGCCTGTACTGAAACCCTGCAGCAAAGACAGTCTGTTTACCAAAGCCAGTGTCCTCCTAGAGCAGGGACCACCCAGTCCTTTTCTTTATAAAGGACTTAGAAAGTAAAGCCCAATCATAATTTATAAACAGCGACTCCAGCAAAACATTAATGAGTCTGATGAGAGTATTTAAAGTATACTGATGACCTGGAGTTAGCTGAAATAAGAAGACAGGACTTGGAGGAGGTAAATTCCTGCACATAGGAGTTAAAGTCACACCCTCCCTTTTGCTTCCCTTCCCTCTCTTCCTCTTCCTACTTGGATCCTCTGTCCTAGCAAGCAGTTGGCAGCCACGTGGAAGGAAATGGGGCATGTGCCAGGTTGATTTGAGAAATCTTGTAGCTTCAATCAATCCCAGTGGTGCACAATTTCAGGAATAATCTAAGACTTAAGAGATTTGCTTTAATAATTTTTTCCTGATTCTGAAAATGAACCCCAGGTCATTAGATCTGAAGGAGACCTGAGAGTGCAGCCACCGTGGCATTTCATAAATGAGGTCCGTGACCCTCAGAGAGGTGAGTGGCTTGTCCTGGCTTAGTTACCACATTTTGGTGTCAGGACTCTCTTCTCAGCAACCATCTTCCATATTGTCCCACCGAGGCGTGGATGACTTCAGAAAAGACACTTGATGATTTCTGTTTGCATCTCGTTAGATTCAATGACCATGGTGCCATTCTTGGCCTGTGTTCCTGTTGAGCTTTTGCCTAAATCAACTTTCATGAGAGGTTTTGGCCACATCTCTCTTTGGGATTAATAATCATTGATCTACCTACTGATGATGGCAGAGTGCATGATCCATTTCCCCAAGGAGATCCCCTTTGAAGGGAATTTCCCTAAAGGGAATAAATTGGGATTATTGGGTGAGCTGTGATCCACAGGCCTGTTGAGTGATATTCATCAATCATTTATTAAACATTAATTGAATTTCTATGCACCTACTACTAAACTTGATATTTTCAAAGTTATAAAGAATCAGACATCTAACACTCAGCCTTTGGGCTGAACTAGTGAATGAGATGTCCCTTTTCTCAGTTCCCATAGAGCTTTGCACATATATTTACTAAAGTTCTTATCTTACCCTATTGTAATTAAGTGCCAACATGTTTTTCTTTTTTCACTAAACTCTGAGCTGTTCGAGGGCAACACAATGTCATTCATCTTTGCAAAACTTTATTGCTGGCAAAGTGCCCATCATTTCATATATGCTTAACAAATACACTTTTATGGATGGTTAAGGGAGAGATGAATGAAGGCTAAATCCATTACATTGAAGCCACTTGATAGTTGTCCCTGGAACGTTCCCACTAAGGGTCTAGAGAATCATCAGCCCTGTGGCCATTTGAGATCCTTATAGTCGACAGAAAAGACAATTGGAATGTCAGGAGTTCTGGCCATGTGCCACACATCTCAGGGTTCTGTCTGATGGGGGTGTTTTCAAGCTAAGTTCTGGGAAGGAACGTGTTGTGTATTTAAGTGCTGGCATTTTATTTAGACAAACAGGAAAGCATTCTGCCACCTCCCTTGACTGGAACTGGAATTCTGCTCACCATTCCGAACGCTGGAACAATACTGCATTGCAAAACATTTCACATTGGTTGGCTTCCCCAGCAGCTTAGTTTGCGTCAGTGCAAAAGCACACAGCAGATTGTGTTTCTGTGTTAACAAGGTAACAGAAAACATCTTAGGATGAGAAACTGGCACCATGGAGGAGGTGATGGGGACATTTCTTAGAACCATTATCTCAGTACCATCATCTTTAGCACATTTCATGTTAAAATGTTGCCTGGAAGATCACCAGAACCCAAAATAACACCATCTGTTTATATAGCAGTTTATAGTTTAAAAAAACATGTCACAGTTTATCAAACTTTTTTCAGCAACTGCAACTCTACTTTATAGATGAGGGAATTGAGACTCATTAGGATTTAGTGACTTCACAGAATAGTAGATTCCACTGTACTGACTCCTTCACGCCATTTAGCATCACAAGAAATTCAGTAATCCTGAGCTCAGCTTTGGGCATCTCCATATCCACTGAAACTATTCTTGCTATTGTGACTGGTAGTCTCCTAGAGGCCAGATAGAATGGACTATTTTCCATCTTTATCTTGCCTGACACATCTATAACAAATAATCATATAGACCCCTCGCTACTTGCTAGGCTTTCTTATTTGGTTTCTAAGATGCTACTCTCCCAGTTTTCCTCCAGTCTTAGATCACCCCATCTTCATCTCATTTACTGCGCTCTCTGTCCTGCATATCTTATGAATATTGGTGTTTTCCAGAATTTGGTCTTTGGTACCTTTCTTTTTTCATTCTATACAATCTGCTAGAGGGGTCTCATCCATAGTCATGCTTCAGTCATTCACTCTATGGTAGTAATGCCCAATACAGCCAACCCAGATATCTCTACTAAATTCAAGATATTTATGCTATCTGCTTTCTGCATATCTCCACCTGAGTGTATAGTAAGAACAAATTCCACACAACTAAAATGGAATTGATCCCATTATTCTAATGTTAATTAGAACAATGGAATATTCCATTATTACTTAATAATTAGCAATAAATTAATCATAATATATTATGGTATAATACATAAAGTAACACTATTATGATATAGTCATCACTAATATAGCAATATAGGTGTGCCCATTCAGTAGCATATGATGTTTCTTCACTTGTTCAGGTTTCTATTTTTTATTTCAGAAAATGAATGTTTAGGTTCCACACATTTGAATCTGTGTTTATGTGTGTTGAGGCTTATATATCCTCCCAACCATTGTAATATCATATTATTTTCATAATATTTTATAAATGGCTATTCTGAAAGTTATGAATTGGTTTCAAAACCAACTGTCTTCTAAAATCTAATTAGTTTTACTTAGTTTCTAATTAGTTTTCAGTTGATTATCTTTGGCTTTGTAGACAAGCTCTCATCTATGAATGATGATAATTTTCTCCTACTTTACATAATTCATGTTCTTTTCTTTTTCTCTTAAGTGCATTAGCTAACATGCCCAGAACAATGAGACTACTGAAAATAATAGTTACTTCCGTGGATCTTGACTTCAACAAGAATAGACGATTTCTATTTTTTAATCATTACATTTAAAATACTTTCACTAGTAAATTAAATATGTATACTTTATTTTATTAATGATACATCATTCTATTTCTATCTTACATTAGTAAATGATGTTAAGTTTTTATTAAATGTCTTTTAGTCATCCAAATAAATGATTATAAATTGTTTCCCCTTTGATCTAGTCATATGACAAATGATATTAATAGAGTTCCTAATATTGAGTCATCTTTGTAGTGATTTTTTTCCCCAAAAGAGGCCCATTTAATTTAAGAACTTAAAATTTTATTCAACTCAGGCCTACAGTCCAAATATATTCATTATTGCATTACCTTCTAGATTTCCTATGACACTATGTTTTGTCTCCTAAACAGACCCTTAATTTATATTTTTGCATATTATATTCATTTCTGTCTTTCACTTCTGGGTTTTTAGAAGATTTCTCAAACTGAACTTTTGAATCATTGATATTATTTTCTATACAATTTAACCTGTTATTCACTTCTAATAGTTGCACATAAAATTTTGAAATTTAAAATATGAATTTACAAATTTATAAGATAAATTCATTTAAATTTAAAATGTTTAAGAGTAATATTTTCTGAGGTCTGATTTTGCTTTTGGAAGGAGGTGGGTGCTCAAATCTTAAGTCTCATTGAAAGTATGAGTCTGTTTTGGGGGTTTTGTTATTTTTGGTTTTTGCTATGTCTCACTTTTTGAAGTGAGCTTCTGTCAGAGCAAAACATTTGCTTTGCTTCTTTAGGTCAGTTGTTTCAAATTGCTGAATCATTCCATAGATCTGGTAGTTTGCTTGTGTTTATTCATCTTTCCTGAGAGAGTCCTGTTTGCTCAGAGTTGTAAGTTACTCTGGTTTCTATCAGAGGTTATAGAATTGCTCACTTCAATCTTACATCCAAGAAACGGAAAAATGTGCAGTTTGAGTTTACAGGGGTATTGTTGGTTGTGAGGAGCTTCAGCCAAAGGCATCTGCACCAATGAGATCCACTGTTTTGCTGAAGAATTCCATGGTCCAGTCATCTCAGAACCTCCTGCACTTTAACAACCATACCTCTCCAGGCTCAGGGCGTTCCATCTATCAGCTCCATTGAACTTCTGAATAGTGACCCCATGGAGTCCTGGCCTACTGCTCAAATTTAGGAATATTTGTGTCAAGATAGAAATCCTCTTGATTGTGGAAAGCAGGAAAGTAATTCTACTGAAGATAGTAGAAATTACTGGCAGACAGCTTCACTGCCAGGCAGATGGGGACTCACTCCTCTTGTAGTGGATTCAGAGCTCTCCTCTATACACCACCCTTGGCCTCTCCAGTTAGAAGAACCTCCAAGTTTAGAACTTAAGAGGATTGCCAAATGTATCCCATCTGCCCACTGCCTGGGTCAGCTCTTCCCACCCCTGCACAAAATTGGGGGCAGGGTCCATCAGTCAATTCAGACCATCAGCATCAAATTTTTACCTATTTGGCAGTGTAATGCTACAAGAAAGTACCTGATTTTGGGAGCCAGTCTCCTTGATTTCAAATACTAACTCTACCACTAGCTGTGTGTGCTAGTCAAATTTTCATCACTGAGACCAACATACCTAATAAGAACAACTTCAAGGAGGAAAGTTTTATTTTGGCTCATGGTTTCATAAGTTTCAGTCCAGGGTCAGGCTGTTCCATAGCTCTGGACCTGAGATGAGGCGAAAAGAACATCATGGCAGAAGAGCGTGACAGAGGAAAGCTGCTCATCTTGTGGCAGCCAGGAAGTAGAGAGGGGAAGAGGCCAAGGACAAGATATAGTCCCCAAGGGCATGCCCCCAGTGACCTCCAACTGTGCCTCATCTGCCACCTATTCCCAGTAATCCGTTCAAATCATTAATCCATTTCATGAATTAACTGATGATGTTAAAACCATCATGATTGAATCAATTCCCAAGAGCTCCACTCCTGAACACTTATGCATTGAGGACCAAGTCTTCAACACGTGAGCATTTAGGGGACATTCCAAATCCAGAGCATTCTGATGCCCCATAACACTGTGGGACTATTGGATTTAGTTACTTTCCCTATGCTGTAGTTTCTTCTTAATAGGATAGGAACAGCCCATCAGGAGGATAATGATGACACCTCCCTCATGGAGGACCATGAAAAATAAGCTAAAAGATGCTAAGCACCAGACAATGCCAACCACAGTAATGCTCAATCAATTTTAACTACTGCAAAAAAGTGTCAGCACTTCTGCTTTGAGGTGGTGCCCTTTCCTAATTTTACTCTTTTTAAAAATATTCTTTGGATATTTCAACAGACTTTTACGAAGAGTTCATGAGTAAGTTAATATTTCCATCTTGTTCCAGAAGTTCTCATGTTTCTGAAATGAGAGCTGATCATTTCATACTACTGATTTAAACTTCTGAGTGGCCATCTATGTCAAAATAAGAAAAATACAAATTCATTAGTGAGATTAACAAGGCCACCGGGAAGGACTACCTTCCAGCCTTTTCTCTTTCCTGGTTCTTTCTTATAGCTAAGGCTGCAGCCCAGCCAAACCTCCCAGGTTCATCACAGGGCCTTGCTCAGATGGGATCTTCCACTTCCCCTCCCTTCTCAGCATCCCATGCACCTGACTTCTGAAGGCTCACTTCAGATACTGTCTCCTGTACGATGCCCAGGAGCACACTAGGTGACCCCTCCTTAGAACCAACTGCACTTAGCACAAGGTTCTCTGTGATGTACCTGTGAGGCTTTATCCCCAATTGCCATGATTGTCAGAATCAACTGGAAAGCTTATTAGAAGTACAGGTGATGGCTGTAGAAGATTCCAATTTGCCAGGTGTAAGGTGGGACTCAGGAATCCAGATCTTTATAAACAACTGAGACGATCTAGAAAATCAGCTAATTAGCACGCCTTCCTCTCTAATTAACCTGATCTTTACTGGGGTTAGTGTGCTCTCCCTCTGGCTTACTAGCCCCAACCCCTGGTTAGAGCAGCCTCCTCCCTGATAGGCCATGAATTCCTCTAGGGCAGGCACCAAATCTTATCTTTCTCATGACCCCAACACCTTACACAGCTCCTGGCACTCAAAACTGTGTTGCATAAACAAATAAACAACAGAATCACCTCCATTCTATTAGGGGTTTTTATCCTTTCCTGTTCATTGCTTTTGTTCACCCCATTTGATTTTCAGAGACTTAATTGAGGAGCTTATAAGAGAGACAGGGACCATTGTTTCTAGTTTGGCAACACACACCAAATTTGTTTGCCAAACTTACTATGAACCTTCTGTCTCTCTTTCTTTCTTTCTTTCTTTCTTTCTTTTTTTTTTTTTTTTTTTTTTTGTCTTCTGGAAAAGAAAGCTCAAGGGATCAGAGAGGTTATTGTGTAACGGCCTTCTCCTAAGATTTAAATATTTGGCAACTTCAAGTTTGGCATAAGGATTGGCATAAGGAATGAGAAGCCTGAGCACTCAGAAGCCAACATCTTAAATGGGCTTAATGGTGAAATAGACAGAAATTGGTAGCAGAGGCTGGAGATGCTGGGACTAAGCCTCTCCTCCTTCCTCAGTGTCCTCCACTGGCTGGTCACTTCAGGCAAGTCATTACTTACTCTGATCCCTGAAAATGGGTTACCACAGCTTAAGTGAATTAGATGAAAAAGTGCACGTGAACCCATAAAGTGTAGTGCAAGAAATGTTTTCTCTTTCCTTTCTGCTATATTCAAGTCTGTGGCCTGGAAAATTGCAACAGAACTGAGACCCAGGTGTGTACCCTCATGGTAGGATGGACAGCGCTGGGCTATGCAGCTTAAGGAAATCAGAATGCATCCGCCTGAGCAGGCAGACCACAATTCCAGGTGGTATGAAAAATAGCATTGAGATAGAGCAAGCAGGCCACCTTCTCAGTATATCTAAGGGTCCTCATAGGATTGCTGTAGTAGGAAATGTTATAATACATTTTCAGCAGATATAAGCACTTTTTGAGAAAAGATTCATCTGTGTTTTCTAAGTGCCAAATAAAGGACCTGATAAAGAATCAAGAAATATTTGTAAATTCAAAAGTGTGTGGACAAAAGCATAGCTTGGTACTACCTCTCCTTAGTTTGTTCCTATTTCCATCCTCCAGACAAATGTCTGA
>PVHX01019161.1:0-35096 GCA_004024805.1 Geosciurus inauris | reverse complement strand
CCTCCCGGTTGAGGCTCTGGAGGCGCCGAAGGACTGGCGGGCCTCCTAGACTCATATCCTGGATTAAAAGGAGGTGGTCTTCCCACTGAATAATGCTTTGGTTTCTGCTTACATTGTTCTTTTAATTCCCACTCCTGTAATCTCTCTTGCAATGTCTGGATATCCTGTTCCAATTGTAATTCCTCATCTTCCTCCTCATCCTCTCCTTCTTTCCCTTCCTCACTATCCATTTCCACTTCTTTAAGGGGCTGAGTACTCCTTTCTAGCCTTGTACCCTGCTTCCTCAACAAAGTTTCAATCGGATTTTCCAACAATTTCCTACTGAGGGTAGTGCCCATCTTTATCTGCACTATTAACGATTCCCTACTGTGGGTAGTGCCTATCTTTACCTGCACTATTAACAATTACTGGTCTCCAACAATTCCCTACTGTGGGTAGTGCCCATCTTTACCTGCACTATTAAAAATTCACCCCCTACTTACTGGCCAGTCCCGGGGTGTCCGTCGGCGTTCCTTCCCTTCTTCCGGTGTCTTCCGGTGTCTCGATGGAACCTCCAGATGCCAGCGCCCGCGCCAGCACAAAGGGAAACCGAGTCAGGCGAGGGAGCCAAGGATGAAAATCACTCACACACACACACACCAAGGCAAGAGACTCTTTTTTTTATTAAGCTCAGGTCCCTCTTTATATATGCTAAGAGGCCCTTTGTCCTCCAAGGGCTATGGGGTGCATAGGGTGTGACTATTCTATTAGCATTCTGTGACTATGCTATTAGCATCCTGTGGCTACTCACAGGAATGCGGAACTTGTTACAAGATGGAACAATGGCCAAAGCCATATGATTGACAAACCTGATATTTGTTGCATATTATGTACTGTGGATGCGCCCAGGCCAGCTCTCTCTCACAAAATTCTGTTTTATATATATATATATATCTTACTACAAAAAATAATAGTTCAGATACCCACTGCATAATGTTATATTAGGACCATCATCTAACCCTGACCAATCTTCATTTGTAAAGTGTCTGGCCTATGGATAAGGAAGGATGTGCAATGGTAATCCTTTTGCACTCACACAGCTCCTCCCCACCCTACACGTGCACACATGCTCACACTCACACTTCTTCCCCTGAAAATACTTCCCTCAAAGTCCCCAGACACAGCCTGTGCTTTGTCCTGGATTCAGGCCTCTTGTTTTCCCAAACTGTCTCATAATTTGTCCTTCTAGCTAATCAAAGTCCAGCTCAACAGTATTTTGTCCGTGAAGCCATCCCTCCTGTGTGTCTTATGAAACAATCCCCATTTTCTCTAGGCTCTGATGGCACTTGCTATCACTACTCTGCCTGTACCAATCTTCCTAAAGACTGAGGCCATCCCCTAATCCTCCTGGTATTTCCTCTTGCTTTCACCACAGTGCTTTGCACAAAACAATTCTACAGCAGATGTTCATTGAGTGGCTGAAGTGAAAAACAAAAGAGGAGCCCAGGATCTTAAGCCCAGAGCCTTGCAGAGCTTTGTACCACACCTGACTCTGAATACTGGACCCCTTCCTGCCCACACAGCTATATAATGGGCTTTATGTGATTTGTTACAACATTTTATTTTGCTGGGGCTTGGAAGTGTTCTTGTTTTCATCATTTCATCAGCCACTAAATTCCAAATTGTGAACTTTTATGTTAATTGGGCTACCAATACAGAATAGATTCACAGCCAATCTCCCTTAGAGTCCCACAACAACCTACAGAAAAGGAATATCCTGTTATCGTTTAATTCCACTGCTGTTGGATGGTCTAAGGACATAATTTCAAAAATTAGAAATTTTTGAAAAGTGTACATGTTTATGATCTATTTTTTTTCCCCAGTGCTGGGATCAAAGCGAAAACCTTATGCATGCTATGAGCTCTCTACCACTGAGCCACACCCCCAGTGCTCTGTTACCTTCTGAACGGACTCTTGTTGAGCAACATTTCACCTTCCAAGAAATTGCATAACCCTAGAAGAATGTATGGTACTCCATGATATAACTTTGCCTCCAGCATTGCAAAAAGTCAACAGTAGGTCAATATTGTCACTATAAAAATGAAAAAAAAAAAAAGAATCTTCACCATAAATTCTTTGCCTGGGTTTAAAATGGACTGCAACTTCTCAGCCAGCAGGGAAAGGACAGTATTTTTACATTAGATAAAAAATTGACTCTTAATTAACAAGGAAATGAAACTAGAAAACAAAGAATTTGAACCCTCTTGAGGACTGGGTCCTGGCCTGTGGTAAATATAAAGAAAATAATAGGCTGGGGATTTAACTCAGTGTAGATCCCTTGCTTAGCATGTGCAAGGCCCTGAAACTGATGCCCGGCACTGCAAATGGAAGGAAGGAAGGGAGGAAGGGAGGAAGAGAGAAAGGGAAGGAGGGTGGGTTGGTTCTTACAAAGACCTTGAAATATACCAACCAATCACCACATTTCCTTTAATCCTGTAAATCCCTTAAAAAAATGGATCAAGCTGAGGTGGTGGCACATACCTGTAATCCCAGCACTTTGGGAGGCTGAGACCAGAGATCCATGAGTTCAAAGCCAACCTCAGCAAGGGCTCAGCACTAAGCAACTCAATGAGACCCTGTCTCTAAATCAAACACAGAATAGGGCTGGGGATGTGGCTCAGTGGTCAAGTACCCCTGCGTTTAATCCCTGATACCAAAAAAAAAAAAGAAGAAGAAGAAGAAGAAGAAGGATCAAATACAGGTAGACTTGCTTTTTTTTCTATAGACCTACCTTAAAGTTTTGTTTGTTTGTTTTTGTTATTAGGAATTGAACCCCGGGGCCTTTTACCAAGGAGCTAAATCCCCAGCCCTTCTGATTTTTTTTTTTTTTTTTTTGAGACAGTCTTACTAAGTTGTGAGGGTCTCTCTCAGTTGCTGCCTCTGGCTTTGAACTTGCAATCCTCCTACCTCAACCTTATGAGTCACTTGATATATAGGAAGTGCTGTGCCTGGCTAAGTTTTAATGACTGAAAGGTATGGGGCATGTGTTGGCAACTGAATACAGCAGTAAGACTAAGTGTAGTTGGTGGTTTTAATCAGTGTTTCCACATTGATTCATGCAATCAAATTCTTGTTCATCAGACATTTACTGAGCATGTATTAGGTGTCAGGTGCTTAATCTGGGGACAAAGGTTAAGTTATCCATTTATTTTTGTTAGATATTTTGTTCTGCAGAAGTTCTCAAAATTTAGTGTACATCAAAGTCACCTGAAAAAATTACTAAAACACAGCTTATGGGCCTCAACTCCAGAAATTCTGATTCAGTAAGTGTAGGATGGGGCTAAATAATTCACATTTTTAACTAACTTCCAGTGAGTGTCCTGTGTAAACTATACTCAGTAGCACTTGAATGCAGGCAGTGCTGCTATGCAAGAAGCCTCCTACAAGTATTTCCCCAAGGATCAGGTTCATCCAAAGGTAACCAAAGCCACAATCCTTGCTGCTGATACAGATTTAGCAAAAGTGGATCACAGGTAAACAGTTTTCATTCCTTGTCAGCTGGGTTGGTGATATTACTGTTTCATTAGAGCAGGCTGATAATAACCAGCATCTAATCTGATTGATGGAAACTAGCACTAGATAGAGCACCAATTATTTCTTTCTTTTTTTGGTGCCGGGGGTGGGGTATTGGGGATTGAACCTAAGGGCACTTAACCACTGAGCCACATCTCCAGCTCTTTTTTGTATTTTATTTAGAGACAAGGTCTCACTGAGTTGCTTAGGGCCTTGCTAAATTGCTGAGGCTACCTTTGAACTAGAGATCCTCCTGCCTCAGCCTCCCAAACAGCTGGGATTACATGCATGTGCCACTGCTCCCAGCTGATTACTCTGGTTACTCCCTCTTTCTAAAAGCTACAAACCTTGTTTAAAAATAGAATGGTCTAAGCCGGGTGCAGGGGCACACACCTGTAATCCCAGCACTTTGGGAGGCTGAGACAGGAGAATCATGAATTCAAAGCCAGCCTCACCAATCGCAAGGTGCTAAGCAACTCAATGAGACCCGTCTCTACATAAAACACAAAATATGACTGGGGATGTGGCTCAGTGATCAAGTACGCCTGAGTTCAATCCCCAGTACCAAACATAAATAAATAAATAAATAAATAAATAAATAAATAAATAAATAAATAAATAGAATGGTCTAGCTGGTCAGGGTGGTGTACACCTGCAATCCCAATGACTGGGGAGGCTGAGGCAGGAGGATTTCAAGTTCAAGGCCAGATTCAGCACTTTATTGAGGCCCTAAGCAATTTAAAGAGACCCTGTCTTGAAATAAAAAATAAAAAGGGCTGGGGATATAGCACAGCGGTAAAGTGCCCTGGGTTCAATCCCAAGCACCAAAAGAAAGGGTGGAGGATAGAATGGTCTAGAAACAGAAGAACCATTTTATTCCCACTACCAAAGAAAGAATGCTGACTTCTCAGCATTGGATCAAAAGGCTAGTTGGGCTGGGCGTGGGGCGCATGCCTATAATCCCAGCACCTCGGCTGGGAAGGCTGAGGCAGGAGGATTGTCAGTTCAAAGCCATCCTCAGCAAAAGCTAGGCACTAAGCAACTCAGTGAGACCCTGTCTCTAAATAAAATACAAAATAGGGCTGGGATGTGGCTCAAGTGTTTGAATGCCCCTGTGTTCAATCCCTAGTAACACACACACACACACAAAAGGCTGGTTGGTCATAGAGAATATATTCAGGAGTAAATAGAGGTGATTTTTGTTTTGTTTTCTTGGTACTGAAAAAGATTGAATCCAGAGGTGCTTTACCACTGAGCTACATCCCCAACTCTTTTTATTTTTTATTTTGAAGTAAGGTCTTGTACATTGTTGAATGGCTCACTAAATTGCTAGGACTGACCTTGACTTGCCATCCTTCTGTTTCAGCCTCCTGAGTCCCTGGAATTACAGGAATATGCCACTGCACCCGATTTGGAAAGAATTTTTATATATTTTTTTAATTTTTCGTATTTGAGGTTAACAAATATTGCTTAAATAGGTTACAAAAAGCACTGAGAAAATATTGAAATTTTGGACTTTATTAAAATTAAAAATTTGTCTTTACCAATAATACACCATTAAGACAGTGAAAGGAAACCCACAGACTGGTGCGAGGGATATGAAATACATACCCAAAGACTTTCATTGATACAACACACTCCTTGAAGTCAATAAGAAGATTAAAACTCCAATTTTTAAAATGGACAAAAGACAAACAGGCACTTAACAAGAGAGCATCCTTTTTGCTCTCTGGCAGCGCAAGAAGAAAGCACGACTCTGTTCTTGCCTGTGATCAAGTCTCCAGCAAATCTCTCTCTCTCTCTCTCTCTCTCTCACACACACACACACACACACACATATACACACACACTCATGCACACCAAGCAGACCAGCAATAATTCTCAGAGATCTTAGGGCCTTGCTAAATTGCTGAGGCTGCCTTTGAACTAGAGATCCTAGTTTAAATCCAAATTAAGGAAGACCATCATTTTCCTAAAGACAAAAATCATTTTCAAGGATGATTCTTGCCTACAACGTAAAAAGAAAAAAAGTAATTTAGGTTCTCCAGATCTTTATACCATCCAGAAAGTTCTTTGAGATGTTTTTCTTAGCAAATCAAAACAAAACAAAAGCCATTGACACTTAGTCTCTCCCATAAACATGAAGACTTGTCAAAGGTTCTGAAATCAGTTTTTCCCTAATACAAGACAAAAATGTATTATCCTCTGTCTAGAGTCTTTGAGATTTCATTCTCTGTATCTCTTTCTCACACACACACACACACACACACACACACACGCACACATTTTATTTTTGGTACTGGGGATTGAACCCAGGCGTGCTTAACCACTGAGCAACATCTCCAGCCCTTTTTATATTTTATTTAGAGACAAGGTCTCGCTGAGTTGCTTAGGCCCTCCTGAGTTGCTGAGGCTGGCTTTGAACTCATGATCCTCCTGTCTTGGCTTCCTGAGTTGCTGAGATTACAAGCGTGCACCACCGTTGAAATTATTTAAGACTTATGAGATGTAAAACAGTACTGAGACTTCCCGTGGACCCATCCCCTAATAACATTATTTTACACAACCGTAGTAAATTGTCGAATCTCAGAAACTGATTTGGGTAAAACACTATTAATACAGGTATAAAGGTATAGAACTAATTTTGATTTCACCTTTTTTTTTTTTTTTTTTTTTTGGTATTGGGGATAGAACTCCCCAGCTCCATTTTGTATTTTATTTAGAGACAGGGTCTCACTGAGTTGCTTAGCGGCTCACCATTGCTGAGGCTGGCTTTGAACTCGTGATTCTCCTGTCTCAGCCTCCCTAAGTGTTGGAATTATAGGCGTGTGCACCATCATGCCCTGCTTCACCAGTGTTTTCCCTGCCCTATTTGGGGGAAAAGGGTTAAATGTTTTGGTATATAGCTCTATGAAATTTATGTATGTATGTACGTACGTATGTATGTATTTATTTATCTATTTATTTTGTGGTATTGAAGATTGAATCCAGGAGCATTTTCCCAGTGAGCTATATCCTCAGACCTTTTTATTTTTTATTTTGAGACAGGATCTTAACTAGATTGACCAGGTGGGCTTGAAACTTGGAATCCTCCTGCCTCACACTCCAGAGTAGCAGGGATTACAGGCATGAGCCACTGTGCCCAGCAGTTCTGTGAAATTTAATCACAAGTGTTGAGCAGGTAATCATCATCGCAATCACTTTACAGATCTGTTTTAAGAACACAAAGAAACTCCCTCATGTTACCCTTGATAGTGGCACCTTTCCTTTGGCCACTACTGATCTGTTTTCCATCAGTACAATGTTGTTACTTTACAAATGTCATATAAATAGTTCATGCAGTATGTATCCCTTTAAGATTGGTTTTCTCACTCAGCATAATGCCCTTGAGATCCATTGACTTGCTTCATGTATTGATAATTCATTACTTTTTATTACTGCCTCGTAGTGCATCGTACAGATGTACTATGATTTGCTTACCCATTCACTCACTGAAAGACATTCAGCTTGTGTGTTCAGGGGTCCCCAACACCACCTGTTATTCACTAGGAAGATTCAGTCTCAGTGGATAGTCTTTTTTTTTTTTTTTAGTACTGGAGATTGAACTCAGGGGCACTCAACCACTGAGCCACATCCCCCGCCCTATTTTGTGTTTTATGTTGAGACAGAGTCTCACTGAGTTGCTTAGCACCTTGATGTTGCTGAGGCTGCCTTTGAACTCACGATTCTCCTGCCTCAGCCTCCCTAAGTACTGGGATTACAGGTGTGTGTCACCGCGCCCAGCTAGTGTATAGTTTTAATCTTGGCTATGATTCATAGAAGGATACAGAGCATGATCAGCAAAGGGAGAAGCACATGGGGTGAAATCCAGAGAAACCTGGGATAAGCTCCCGATCCTCACTCAGTAATCACACAGGGTATACTCACTGCGTCTAGCAAGTAGCCAAGACAACACATGTGAAATGTTACCAATGAGGAGAGCTTGTTAGAGACTCAGCACCCAGAATTTTTTTGGAGGGGGTGATCACACATAGACCCTTCTGCCTAGCAAATTCCAGAGTTCCACAAGGAAAGTAAATTTTTAGGATAAACCATATTGTTTGTATAAATAGTTCAGGAACAGTGAGCCACTCTTTTTTTTTTTTTTACAGTGTCTTTATTGTGTTTATTTATTTTTATGTGGTGCTGAGGATCAAACCCAGTACCTCACACATGGGAGGCAAGTGCTCTGCCACTGAGCCACACCCTCAGCCCAGTGAGCCACTCTTATCAGTTAAAAGTGAGAACCCTAGGAAAAGAAGAACTCAAACAATCATTATTTGCCAATGACATGATTCTATATTTAAAGGACCCAAAAAATTTCCCAGAAACTTCTAGAATTAATAAATGAATTCAGCAAACTAGCAGGATATAAAATCAATACCCATAAATCAAATACATTTCTATGTATTAGTGATAAATCCTCTGAAAGAGTGTAAGGAGCATATGCCACAGACATGCCTGGACATGCTGGGGACTCACTAAGTTGCTGGCCATAATGAACAGCAGCCATTGACTGCTTAGTCACACCTGCTTCCAATCAATAAGGGGCTGTAAGGGGCACCTAACCATAGGCCTGCTTAGCAATGACTGGTTACAATTGATAGGAAGCTCAGCTCCATGCACATGCACAAAGAAATGCCCAGTTGCAATTATACTATCTCACTGGACATAACCAATGGACATTCATTTTTACTGGGTGTAACCAATCACCAGCTCACACCACCAACTTGGAACTGCATTTAAACTGCTTGTCCTGCTACATTGGGGGCTTTGCTCCAAGGACATCAATGAGACTGGCCACCTTGCTGTCTGTCCCTGGATCAACTTCACCATTCCCTGATGTCCAGCTGTTGGCTGAAGAGAACCACTAGACGAGGACAACGTCTGCTCTTTGGCTAAGAGAAGTCGCATGGCATTGGAGGTATTTTGGGGCTCGTGGTTGCCCTGGGATTGTGTGAATTACCTATAACGTTTAGTTGCCCTAGGATTGTGTGAATTGGTGGTAGCGTTTAGTTGCCCTAGGATAGTGTGACTTACCTATAGTGTTTAATTAGTGCTCATTGAATGCTAGTTGGGGTGCTCCAGCACACCCAACACTTTTTGCATTAATTATATTTGATTATTGTTGTGATTGAACATACACTTGCATTTATCTATCTATCTGTCTATCTATCTATCTATCTATCTATCTATCTATCTATCTATCTATTTATTTTGGTACCAGGGATTGAACTTAGGGGTACTCGACCACTGAGCCATATCCCCAGCCCTATTTTGTGTTTTATGTAGAGACAGGGTTTCACTGAGTTGCTTAGCACCTCGCCATTGCTGAGGCTGGCTTTGAACCCGTGATTCTCCTGTCTCAGCCTCCCAAAGTGCTGGAATTAAAAGCGTGAGCCACCAGGCCCAGCTTGAACATACACTTGCATTTAAAAACAATCTGCCTCCAAGTAATTATTAATTGTGCCGCTTGCGACAAAGAGAAATTAGGAAAACTACCCAATTCACAATAGCCTCAAAAAAAAAAAAAAAAAAAACAAACAACAACTTGGGGATCAATTTAACAAAAGAGATGAAAGACCTCTACAATGAAAACTACAAAACACTAAAGAAAGAAATTGAAGAAGACCTTAGAAGATGGAAAGATCTCCCATGCTCTTGGAAAGACACAATCAGTATTGTCAAAATGGCCATACTACCCAAAGAGCTATATAGATTCAATGTGATTCCAATTAAAATCCCAACATCATTCCTTATAGAAATAGAAAAAGCAATCATAAGAGACCCACAATAGCCAAAGCAATCCTTAGCAAGAAGATTGAAGCAGGAGGCATCACAATACAAGACTTAAACTATGCTACACAGCTATAGTAACAAAAACAGCATGGTCTGGCACCAAAATAGACAGGTAGATCAATGGTACTGAATAGAAGACACAGAGACAAACTCATATAAATACAGTTATCTCATACTAGACAAAGGTGCCAAAAATATACACTGGAGAAAAGGTAGCCTTTTCAACAAATGGTGCTGGAAAAACTAGAAATCCATATGCAGCAAAATGAAACTAGACCCCTCTCACCATGTACAAAGCCCAACTCAAAGTGGATCAAGAATCTAGGAATTAGACCAGAGACCCTGCACCTAATTGAGGAAAAAGTAGGCCCAAATCTTCATCACATTGGATTAGGCCCTGACTTTCTTAACAAGATTCCTAAAGCTCAAAAAGTAAAAGCAAGAATCAATAAATGGGATGGATTGAAACTAAAAAGCTTCTCAGAAAAAGAAATAATCAATGAGGTGAACAGAAAACCTACATTGTGTCAGCAAATTTTTGCCACACGCACATCAGATAGAGCACTGATCTCCAGGATATATAAAGAACTCAAAAAACTAAACACCAAAACAACAAACAACCCAATAGATAAATGGACTAAGGAGCTGAACAGACACTTCTCAGAAGAAGATATACAATCAATCAACAGACATACGAAAAAATGTTCAACATCTCTAGCAATTAGAGAAATGCAAATCAAAACTACTCTATGATTTTATCTCACACCAGTCAGAATGGCAGTTATAAAGAATACAAACAATAAGTATTGGCAAGTATGTGGAGGAAGAGGCGTACTCATACATTGTTGGTGGGACTGCAAATTGGTGCAACCAATCTGGAAAGCAGTATGGAGATTCCTTAGAGACTTGGAATGGAACTATCATTTGACCCAGCTATCCCACTCCTCGGTCTATATACCCAAAGGACTTAAAAACAGCGTACTACAGTGAAGCAGCCACTTCAATGTTTCTAGCAGCTCAATTCACAATAGCTAAACTATGGAACCTAGATGCCCTTCAGCAGATGAATGCATAAAGAAAATGTAGTATATATACACAATGGAATATTATTCAGCCTTAAAGAAAAATGAAATTATGGTATTTGCAGGTAAATGGATGGAGTTGGAGAATATCATGCTAAGTGAAGTAAGCCAATCCCAAAAAACCAAAAGCCAAATGCTCTCTCTGATAAGTGGATGCTGATCCATAATGGGGGAGGGGGTACGGGAAGAATGGAGGAACTGTGGTCAAAGGAGAGGGAAGGGAAGTGATGGGACATGGGGGCAGGAAAGATGGTGGAATGAGATGGACAACAATGCCCTAGGTACATGTATGATTGCACATGTGGTGTAATTCTAAATTGTGTACAACCAAAGAAACAAAAAGTTATGCTCCATTTGGGTACAATGGATCAAAATGCATTATGCTGTCACGTATACCTAATTAGAATAAGCAAAATTTTAAAAAAGGTGAGAAACTTCCACCTAAATTCTGAGATGCCAGCCACAGACCAACCTTGCAAGCAGACCTTTCCAAAGATAGCCATTCAAGAATGCTATAGGAACTCTTTTCTGCACAACTTGTTCCCAGATTTAGCAATTACAAATAAAGCTGTTTTGGACCTTCAAATACAGCACATTTTCTTTTGGACACAAGTGATATCATACCAAAGATGATTCTGCAACTGGCTGACATTTATTGAGAGCTGTGTGCCAAGATGCTGTGCATCTCACATATATAACTGAACATTCACAACAATACCATTATAATCCTAGTTCTCAAATGAGCAAAAGGGACAAATTGAGGTTGACTTGTACAGATTCAAACTCTAAGTATCTGACCCAGCAGTTGAGCCCATGTAGTGTGATTCTGGATCCCTTACTCTTGCACGCTGGAGTCTTCTTTCTTTCTTAAAGATGCTAACATTTTTTGAGGCCTGATCAGGCCTCAACAGTCAGACACTGTTAAGTATAATCCTTATGTCTTTTATGACAATAATCCCTATGAGAAAGGTACTCTTTAGATTGATTAGTTATTCTTTCCTAGGACCAGTCCTTCACAAGATTATACCCTCTTTGAGTTTGTTTTCAGTTAATACAGTTTCTCTCTTCTGTATTCATGAACCATATTCTTATCTTCTTTAATTACTTATTTATTTATTTATTGGTGTGTATGTGTGTACAGAGGACTGAATGCAGGGGCATTTTTTAATTGGGCTACATCCCCCACCCTTTTTAAAAAAAAAATTTGAGACAGAATTTTTTTTCATTTGCTGAGGGCCTCACTAAAATACTGAGGCTAGTCTGGAACTTGCAATCCTCCAGGCTCAGCCTCTTGAATGGCTGGGATTACAGGTGTGCAACACTACATCTGGCTCACGAATCACTTTTCTAAAGTTTACAACTTCATATCTTCAAAAGTATCTCTTTTTTTGTTTTTATTTTGTTTGGTTTTTTTTTTTTTTTTTTTTTTTTTTTTTTTTTTTTTTTTTTTTTTTTTTTTGTCAGGATAATAAACTGCATCCTTTGGTCTTTCTAGGGAGTTAAAAGAATTCTTTGCAAGTACAGGAACTTGTTCGTTGTCATTCTTGTCTTAGAAGACAAGGAATGGTGACTGCAAACGAGTTTTCTCAAGCATCACACCTACATTTTATTCCAAGTGTGTACTAGCTGAGGAGTCCTTGACTGGTGCTACCTTTCAGAGGAAAGAAGCCCTTATGAGCCAAAGGAGTCAGAACAGAATTCAGGACACAGGACTCCAACAATGGGCAAGCTCTGTGGAGATGAGAACCAAAGTGGGCTTTCTACAGGTGGGAAAGGCCACATGGGAAGAGGAGAGAAGCCATGTCTATGGGAAGGTGAGAAAAGCATCCTAGACAGAGAAGAAGGCTTCTATTGGAGAATAAGAGATACTTCCAGGGGCTGGGATTGTAGCTCAGCGGTAGAGCGCTTGCCTCGCATGCGTGAGGCCCTGGGTTCGATCCTCAGCACCACATACAAAGCAATAAAATAAAGACATTGTGTCCATCTACAACTAAAAAAATATTTAAAAAAAAAAAAAAAGAGATACTTCCATATAGGAGAAGGGATCCAGCTCCCAAAGAACTTTAAATCCTCAAACAACTAATTGAACCAGATTATTATAGATTAGAGGGTGATATTAATGATTAGAACTTGCTTTGGTACTTTGCTGGTACCAAAAAAAAGAGAGAGAGAGAGAAAGAGAGAGAGACAGGGACACTTGTTTGGAAACAAATTCAGGCAGGAAGTGCTGGATTGTGATCAAAGCTATATGAGTGAAGAATAATTTTACATTGGTGTAGATGAAGTATGCCATAGAGGCCTGAGCACATGAAGACCCATTGACCCATCTGAAATTGTTGAACCGCACTTGATACTTTCTTTCTTTCTTTTTTTTTTTTTTTTTTTGGTACTGAGTATTGAACTCAGGGGTACTTGACCACTGAGCCACATCCTCAGCCCTATTTTGTGTTTTATGTAGAGACAGGGTCTCACTGAGTTGCTTAGTGCCTCGCCGTTGCTGAGGCTGGCTTTGAACTTGGCGATTCTCCTGTCTCAGCCTCCCAAAGTGCTGGGATTACAGGCTTGAGCCACCGCGCCCGGCTGGTACTTTCTTTCTTAAATGAGGTCAGTAAGGCACTATTAAAGAGAGCAATTTGTGGGAGGGGGGGGTACTGGAGATTGAACTCAGGGGCACTCAACCACTGAGCCACATCCCCAGCCCTATTTTGTGTTTTATGTAGAGACAGGGTCTCACTGAGTTGCTTAGCACCTCGCAGTTGTTGAGGCTGGCTTTGAACTCGCTATTCTCCTGTCTCAGCCTCCCTAAGTGCTGGGATTACAGGCTTGTGCCACCATGCCCGGCTTTAAAGAGAGTAATTTTAACCTCCAAGAAAAGTAATAGAACACTTCTACTAGATAGACAGATGGCGATATAGTGGGGGGAGAAATCAATGTGTAGTGTTAGAAGCAGTAAGAGGTCCAGGGCTTTCTTTTATGTTGAAGTATTTTAAGAAAGCCATTTAGTATGACTAATCTGTTTTCCCCTTCAGAGATGGTTCATTTAAGTTCAGCCTAATTAAGAAGGAAATAGATAAGACAACCCAAGGTCAACATTAGACTAGCTTTGTTACCTTATAAAAATTCATGAAAGAGGCACTGTCTAAGATCTTATACATTTGGAATGAGCTATGAGCCAGTGTGTGGGTGTGTATTAGATATGTGGATGGCATATCTAATCTAATCACTAACTCAAAATTCTCTGTGCCATCATGCAAATCAAATTAACACTATGGTTCTCATTTCTCCAATTATTAAAAGAAGTGATTCCTAAGAAATTATTTATTAAGAAAATAATCACTTTGTCAACATGCCTTGAGGATATAAAGTGCCCTCAGGAAGCTGTAGCCAGAGGAAAAGGCTGCGTGATCTCATGCCATCAGATGCACAAGCACAGGCTCCCCTTCTCCCTGCCTTTACCACATTTTACTCAGAGTGACCTCATTTCTGGACTTCAAACCCAGTTCTGATCATGCTAAATTTGTCCCCATCTCAGAACTCCTCAAATGCCCTTCCTGAGATCTTCACATCTCTGCTGCCTTTCTATGATTCCGTTTTTATGTTGAATATGCCTCCTCTGAGAGGCAGAGTGAATGCTGGTGGCTGCCCTGCCCTTCACCAGACTCTCTACTCATCCTCCAGCTGTGGGTGCTGGCTGCCAGTGGCTCAGGACTTTGTCCCTTTATGGAGGATGATCCTGGCTTGCAGGAGCTTCCTCACCTGGTCATGGTCCTGGAGATAATGGCTGCAAGACTGGCAGCTAGCGAAGGGCCATGGCCAAAGACTAACTGACAAGGGGCTATAGGGAACTGTCCCCTGAGAGCAGGACAAGCTGTTCATTACCAGGACTTGCCTTCTGGGATAAGTCTGTGGCTGGACTTCTCTTAAAGTCATATCTTTGCCTAACTTCTTATCCTGCTGTCCTCTGCTTTTTTCCACGTTAAGTGAAAGCTTTCCCCTTGAGATCACTGAAGCAAGAATTCCCACCTTGGGGTTTGAGGGAACATGAGCTAACACAGTTGATGACAGAGGTAGTCCTGGGAAAAGCTGGATCACTCATCTACTAGATGCCAATGAGAAACTCATCGTCAATGGGGGTGAAATATCACTAGTTTTTTATTTATTTATTTATTTATTTATTTATTTATTTATTTATTTATTTTTGTTACTGGGTATTGAACCCAGGGGCTGTCAACTTTGAGCCACATCCCCACATATATATATGGAGCTGTGAGGATGTGGCTCAGGGATATATATATATATATATATATATATATATATATATATATATATATACACACATACACACACACACACATGCACATACATATATATGCATATACATATATATACACACACATATATATATTAAATTATATATTTATATATATATATTATTTAAAGACAGTGCCTTGCTAAGTTGCTGAGGCTGGCCTTCAACTTGTGATCCTCCCGCCTCAGCCTCCTGAGTTGCTAGCATTACACGTGTGCACGACCATGCCCAGCATTCTTTGACTTACTGGAGTGATGCAATTGCTAAGGATGTTCACCTGTAGTTTACTGAAACAAAATATATTTTAAAGAGGCTACATTAAGTGGCTGGGAGGATTACAAATTCGAGGCCAGCGTCAGCAACTTAGTGACACTCTGTCTCAAAATAGAAAATAAATAAGGCCAGAGATGCAGCTCAGTGATAGAATGCTCTGGTTCTATCCCCCTTACTACAATTAATTAATTAATTAATTAAAATTTAAAATAAAATAATAGAGGCTTCATTAAATTGTGGACTGGAGCCAGGCACAGTGGCCCATGCCTATAATCCCAGAGGCTCAGGAGGCTGAGGCAGGAGGATCATGTGTTCAAAGCCAGCCTTAGCAAAAAGCGAGGCACTAAGCAACTCAGTGAGACCCTGCTTCTAAATAAAATACGAAACAGGGCTGGGAATGTAGCTCAGTGGTTGAGTGCCCCTGAGTTCATTCCCGGTACTCCCCTCCCAAAAAATTGTGGACTGGCTCTGACATTTGAGATGTGGAGAAAACAGGGAAGCCTGGTCCAAAGGGCTGCTGTTTTATAATTTTTTCTGAATCCATAATTATTTAAAATGAAAACAAATAAATAGCAATAACAAGTAAACAATATTGTATCCTAGGTAGAATAGTAGGTATTAAGTTTAAGGCTAAGTCAGACTTAGGGGTGCAGAAACAATGATTCCCATATATCCTCACTTTATTCAATAGCTTGATGTCTGCAAAAATTAAATGAATTATGGAACATGACATGGACTACCAGAAACAACAAAACAGTAGTCCCCACTGGAGCTGTTGGACTGGATGTGGTATCATTACTAGAACAGATTAATGTAGACTTTGGTATGTGATATGCACATAGTGAGTGTCCACTAAATTCTTTTTTATATCCATTAGAAAAGTGAATGTAAAACAGTCTGCATTCACAAGGAAAGGATAATTGTATACTTTTATGACTTTGTTCCACAATTATGTTAACTCTCCTAGTCTCAGTCATAATGCAGTACAAAGTGACCTGGATCAGCCGGGCGCAGTGGCGCAAGCCTGTAATCCCAGCACTTTGGGAGACTGAGACAGGAGAATCGCGAGTTCAAAGCCAGCCTCAGCAACGGTGAGGCGCTAGGCAACTCAGTGAGACCCTGTCTCTACATAAAACACAAAATAGGGCTGGGGATGTGGCCCAGTGGTCAAGTGCCTCTAGGTTCAATCTCCAGTACCAAAAAAAAAAAAAAAAAGGGACCTGGATCATGTGCATATTCCATAGAATTTCATGTTGGTCAACTATGTTGATGCTATGGTGTTGAGTAAACCTGATAACAAGGAATTGGCAGGTGCTCTGGGATGCTGCTAAGACACTTAGGTGTACGTGATAGAAGATAACCCCAAAAAAGATGAAGGAGCCTGCCACATTGATGAAATTTTTAAGGATCCAGAGCTCTGGAGCATGTCAGGACATCTCCCCTCTGGTAGAGGACAAGTTACTGCACTTTGTGTCTCCTACCACTAAGAAAAAAGCACAGGACTGGGGATGGATATCAGTGGAGAACACTTGCCTTGTATGTGCATGGCCCTGCATTTGATACACGATGCTGTAAGAAAAAAATGAAGAAGGGCTGATGATGTAGCTTAGTGATAGTGCACTTGTCTAGCATGTGCAAGGTTCTAGATTCAATCCCTGATGGAAGGAAGGAAGGAAGGAAGGAAAGAGAGAGGGAAGGAGGGAGGGAGGGAAGGAAGGAAAGAACAGAGAGAGAAGAAAGCACAGAGCATGGTTGGCTACTTTGCATTTTGAAGGCAGTATATATCACATTGAGGGAATACCATTCTGACCTACTTATTAGGTGATGAAGAAGGGTATTATTTTAAGTGAGACCCAGAGCAGAAAAGGGCTCTGCAATGTGTATCTGGGTTGCAGTATAAGAAACATTGCCACTTGAGCCATATGATCCATGAGATTCTAGAGTACTAAATGTATCTGTAGATACCATGTCAAACATTTGGAAAGCTCAGATATGAGAGTTACTGTCTGGTGCAGTGGCACATGCCTGTAATCCCAGCTATCTCAGAAGCTGAGCGCGGAGGGATGAGTTCCAGGCCATCCTGAACAATTTATGGAGCCCTATTCAAAATAATACAAAAAGGGGCTAAGGGTATAGCTCAGTGGTAGAGTATCTGCCTAGCATGCATGTGGCCCTGGGTTTGATCCCCAGTCAAACACACCCCCCCACACACACACACACATACACACACAAATATGAGAGTTGTAGGGCAGACTAGAAGAGTTCTAGGGCATACTATTGGGACCTGGAAAAAACTATGAAATTATGAGACATCACATGATCATGAAATTAGAGCTGTCTGTCATCAGGAGTTGGGCTTCCCCACCACCTCTAACCTTTGGTACTGGAAAGAAAACCAAGGAGCCCTACCACTGAGCTATATCCTCATCCTTTATTTATTTATTTTATTTTGAGACACAGTCTCCCTAAGTTGCTTAGAGCCTTGCTAACTTACTGAGGCTGGTCTTGAACTTGCAATCCTCCTGCCTCAGCCTCCTGAGCTGCTGGGATTAAAAGTATGCATCACCGCACCTGGCTATGAGCTGGGTTTTGTTAGACCTACCAAGTCACAATATTGAATATATAGCAGCATTCAATCATCACACAGAAATGGTACATCTGGAACTGGCTCAAACAGGTCCAAAAAGCACAAATAGGTTGTACAAACAAGTAGTCCAAGCGGACATATCACCCTCTACTCTTACACATTTTTCCTTTGGCTCATACAAGTAAGTTCATGAAACATGCCTAAGACCAGTTGGTGAAAGAAGAAAAATTCCACTTGAGCTGAAGGACAATGGTGGAGACAGATTCCCTCAGTGGCCAGAACTTCAGGTAGGCTCCCTGGTTATCTACTTTGCACGGGGAGAAAAATGGCCCAACAAAAGGGTATACACAGATCACAGGCAGTGACAAAGGGTCTGTCTGGCCAGTGAGGGGCCTGGAAAGAACAAGACTAGAGAAATCATGAAGGAGGTCTAGATAAGGAAGCACGTGAGCAGATCAGTGAGTGGGCAAGAAGTGCCCATTAACGTACACTAGAGCATCCACTGCAGATGAAGCACTAAGCAACCGAGAGACAAAAAGTTAACCAGAAGATGCCAGCTAGCTTCTATCACCAGTCATACCAGTCCTCGCACAATTGGCTTCAGTACAGAATAGCCATGGTGACAGGGACTAGGGCTGTGCATAATCAACAGCATGGGCTCCTTCATCTCAGCTGACCTAGTTACTGCTGCTACCACAGGTACAGCCAGCAGTAACAGAGCAAAGCTGAGCCCTCCATACAGTACAAGCCCTGGAGAAAACCAACAACCTACTTGATGGCAAAGTGATTATATCCAGCCTCTTTCATCCTGGAAGGAGCAGCGATTCATTTGGGCTTGATTGTATTTATCGTGGGCTCAAGACCAGCTGCCGCAGTCAGTGTTGGTACACTAACCCAAAAATCCCATCAGCCAGAATCCTGGAGGATCAGCAGCCAGATGGGATGACATTACCATGAGAAGTGATTGGAGCTGAGTGATACAAATGTTAGACTGTACCAGATGCTCTTGGTATACTCCTATATCCCCTTCCCCTTCCCAGGCTGGCATGCCAGTGTTGACTGCTAATAGCTTACGTCTGTGCTCCTCCCAAGGGGTTTACTTTTGGCTGAAGGGGGATGCCCAAGCCAGATATAACCGGGAAGTTAATACAGTCTCCACCTTTTGAATATACTGGGGCCATTGAATGACTGATGCAGGGGTGTAGGCGTAGCCCCCTTGCTTTTGAGTGGGCTCAAACATTTGTGCTCCCCCTTTAACAGTGCAAGAGGCAGTGTCAGGGGCTGGGGTTATGGCGCAGTGGTAGCGTGCTCGCCTAGCACGCGGGAGGCACTGGGTTCGATCCTCAGCACCACATAAAAATAAAATAAAGATATTCTGTCCACCTGCAACTAAAAATAAATATTAAAAAAAAAAGAGGCAGTGTCAGTCACAGACTGCATTTTCAGCTTCTCTTTCATCGAGATGGGGACACATGAATAGTTTTCACCCACGAAATGTGAGAGATGAGTTGTATTCTCTCAAGACCTAAGAGGACCAAGAAGGCTTTTCTAGTTGGTCATTCCCTGTCCTCCTCTTATATGGGGAGGATATGGAAACCCTAGATATGGAAACCTTAGAATGGGAAGCTTGAGTATCCAAATCACCATGTGGAAGGCTATCACCAGTAAGGAACACCCATGCTATTAAATGAGTGGGAAATAAACTGTGTTTAGCCACTAAAGTTTGGGAGTTGTTTTGTTATAGCAGCTGGCATTACTCTCACTAGTATACTCCACCTGTGAACTCTAATGGGATTTATCATGCAGTAGGAAGTTAAACTGGATGCTTCCAAAAGTCCATTATAATACAGTTCTCTGGTACATTTCCTCTGAAAAATGACTAAATTGTTAGCCAGGTGCGATGGCACACGCCTGTAATCCCAGCACTTTGGGAGACTGAGACAGGAGAATCGTGAGTTCAAAGCCAGTCTCAGCAACAGCAAGGTGCTAAGCAACTCAGTGAGACTGTCTACATAAAACACAAAATAGGGCTGGGGACGTGGCTCAGTGGTGGAGTACCCCTGAGTTCAATCCTCGTTACTAAAGAAAAAGTGACTAAATTGTTTATGTGCTAATTCTATTCAAAATTTATATTGCCGAATAATGTACTTAATTACCCAATAGTAAACATGGTAAAGTTAAAGGCCACTGGGTCGGAGGACCTGGATTACAGTTCTGGTTCCTCTACTAGCCTGTTTTAGAGTCTTTAACAAATAATTACCTACCTTGCAGAGCTTTACTTAATTCATTTCACTTTCTTACATTTCATTGCAAAATGTGAAATGTAAGAGAGGACAGTTTGACCTCAAAAGAATTTCTGCCTTACACTTGATAGTTCCCTGTATTGTATTAAAATCTCTTCAAGAAATGTACAGCAACAGTTTTTTTTAGCTGGGAAGAACAGGAGCACAGAGCTTGACTACGCTAAATATTATACGAGCTTACCTTACAATAAATAAACCCTTTGGTCACTGAGTATCTTTTATTGTTGGACTTTAACATTTGGAGATGAGTCAAATATACTAGGTTCTTTGCTCTTGGTGTTTGACACAGTCAGGCTGACTCAAACTGCTCAAATACTCCATTCAAGTAAAGCAGTGATTAGGGATGATTCATGTTTCATTGGAATAGGAACTCGGGCCAAGAAAGCCCAGAGGGAAATGGTTGTATTTGGCAAGGCCAAGGAATGCTCCAGGACACCTGGCCATGACTGTGTCAGTGACACATGGCCCAAGCTGAGAATGAATACAAAATTAAGCTGATTGAAGTTTTGTTTTCTTTGTAAATAAGCAAACTTTTATTTACATATTGCAATAATTATTGTTTTAAATTAACAAACTTAAACAAATTAATTTAGAATACACAAAATTATTAAAGAAAAAATTTCCCAAGCTACCATAGATGAATCTACTTTCTCAGTAGACAGAAAGTCTTTGGATGATCTGTCTCTCTGAATCACATAGATTTTGTATAGAGAAGAGCATTAAATTACTTGGTGCTTGTGTAAGAAAGCTAGGCCAAATGTAGCTAATGGAGAGACTGGGAAGTATCTGGGGATTTCTTTGACCTTTTTCTGGGATATCTATGTCTTACCTGTTATATAATGTGCATGTTTTCAAAGGGGGGACTTTCCCACAGGTGAGGATGCTGAGCAATCCTGGGAGACTGGAGGAGCTAGTGAGCTCATTTTTTTTTTTTTTTTTTTTTTTGGTACCAGAGATTGAACTTGGGTACTCAACCACTGAGCCACATCCCCAGCCCTATTTTGTGTTTTATTTAGAGACAGAGTCTCACTGAGTTGCTTAGCACCTTGCCATTGCTGAGGCTGGGTTTGAACTTGCGATTCTCCAGTCTCAGCCCCCCAAAGTGCTGGGATTACAGGTGTACAACACCACGCCTGAGTTCTTTTTTTTTTTTTTAATTTAGGTTTACATGATATCAGAGTGCAATTTGATTCATTGTACATGGATGGAGGATAACATTTCATTTCTCTGGTTGTAAGTGATATAGAATCACAATACACATGCAGTCATACATAAAGTTAGGGCTATGATGACCATCATTTTCCAACACCTTTACTGTCCCCATGCCCCCTCCCCCCTTACACCCCTGTGAACAGAGTTCCTCCATTGTTCCCATGTCCTTCCCCCCATTATGGATCAGCATCCACTTATCAATGAGTACATTCGGCATTTGGTTTTCTGAGACTGGCTTACTTCACTTAGCATGAGATTCTCCAACTCCATCCATTTACCTGCAAATGCCATAATTTTATTCTCTTTTATTGCTGAATAATATTCCATTGTGTATATATACCACAGTTTCTTTATCCATTCATCTATTGAAGGGCATCTAGGTTGGTTCCACAGTTTAGCTATTGTGAATTGAGCTGCTAGAAACATTGAAGTGGCTGCATCGCTGTACTATGCTGTTTTTAACTCTTCTGGGTATAGACCGAGGAGTGGGATAGCTGGGTCAAATGGTGATTCCATTCCAGGTTTTCTGAGGAATCTCCATACTGCTTTCCAGATTGGTTGTACCAATTTGCAGTCCCACCAGCAAAGTATGAGCGTGCCTTTTTTCGCACAACCTCGCCAACACATTGTTGTTTGTATTCTTGATAATTGCCATTCTGACTGGCGTGAGATGAAATCTTGGGGTAGTTTTGATTTGCATTTCTCTGATTGCTAGAGATGTTGAACATTTTTTCATATGTCTGTTGATGGATTGTATGTCTTCTATGAAGTTTCTGTTCAGCTCTTTGGCCCATTTCTTGATTGCGTTGTTTGTTTTTTGGGTGTTAAGGTTTTTGAGTTCTTTATATATCCTGGAGATTAGTGCTCTATCAGATGTGTGTATGGCAAAGATTTGTTCCCAGAATGTCGGATCTCTGTTCACTTCATTGATTATTTCTTTTTCTGAGAAGAAGCTTTTTAGTTTGAATCCATCCCATTTGTTGATTCTTGATTTTACTTCTTGTGCTATAGGAGTCTTATTAAGAAAGTATGGTCCTAATCCAACATGATGAAGATTTGAGCCTATTTTTTCTTCTATTAGGCGTTGAGTCTCTGGTCTGATTCCCAGGTTCTCTCTTTTTTTTTTTTTTTTTTTGGTACTGGGGATTGAACTCAGGGGTACTTGAACACTGAGCCATATCCCCAGCCCTATTTTATGTTGTATGTAGAGACAGGGTCTCACTGAGTTGCTTAGCACCTCACAGTCGCTGAGGCTGGCTTTGAACTCGCAATTCTCCTGTCTCAGCCTCCCAAAGTGCTGGGATTACAGGCTTGAGCCACCACGCCCACCTTGATTCCCAGGTTCTTGATCCACTTTGAGTTGAATTTTGTGCATGGTGAGAGATAGGGGTTTAGTTTCATTTTGCTGCATATGGATTTCCAGTTTTCCCAGCACCATTTGTTGAAGAGGCTATCTTTTCTCCAGTGTACTTGTTTGGCTCCTTCATCTAGTATAAGATAACTGTATGTAAGTGGGTTTGTCTCTGTGTCTTCTATTCTATACCATTGGTCTACACGACTATTTTGGTGCCAGTATGATGCTGTTTTTGTTACTATAGCTTTGTAGTATAATTTAAGGTCTGGTATTGTGATGCCTCCTGCTTCACTCTTCTTGCTAAGGATTGCTTTGGCTATTCTGGGTCTCTTATTCTTCCAAATGAATTTCATGATTGCCTTTTCTATTTCTATAAGGAATGACGTTGGGATTTTAATTGGAATTGCATTGAATCTATACAGCGCTTTGGGTGGTATGGCCATTTTGATAATATTGATTCTGCCTATCCAGGAGCATGGGAGATTATTCCATCTTCTAAGGTCTTCTTCAATTTCTTTCTTCAGTGTCTTGTAGTTTGCATTGTAGAGGTCTTTCACTTCTTTGTTAAATTGATTCCCAAGTTTTTTTTTTTTTTGAGGCTATTGTGAATGGGACAGTTTTCCTAATTTCTCTTTCAGAGGATTTATCACTGATGTATAGAAATGCAATCGATTTATGGATATTGATTTTATATCCTGATACTTTGCTAAAATCGTTTATTAATTCTAGAAGTTTTCTGATAGAATTTCAGCTGAGTTCATTTTTGACTGTTGGATCATGACTTGCTGGACAGCCATGAAAGTCCTTATCAAATTCAGCCTGATCAGCTGGGTACAGTGGCGCATGCCTATAATCCTAGCACTTTGGGAGGCTGAGACCGGAGAATTGTGAGTTCAAAGCCAGCCTCAGCAATGGTGAGCACTAAGCAATTCAGTGAGACCCTGTCTCTACATAAAACACAAAATAAGGCTGGGGATATGGCTCAGTTGTCAAGAACCCCTGAGTTTAATCCCCAATACCAAAAAAAAAAAAATCAGCATGATCAATAACATCCCATGAAGCATTAAAAGAGACAGAAAAGGCAGATGATTGTTGCCATGTGTGTGTGTGAAGTGGGGGATGGTTTCTGGGGATTGAACCCAAGGCCTCATGCAAGCTAGGCAAGTGTGCTACCACCAAGTGATAGCCCCAGCAGCTCTTCAGCCTCTTTACCAAGCATTTTGCTCTGTTCAACTTACAAAAACCTAGCTCCCTAATTTTTTTTTTTTTTTTTTTGGTACCAAGGATTGAACTCAGGGGCACTCCACCACTGAGCCACATCCCCAGCCCTATTTTGTGTTTTATGTAGAGACAGGGTCTCACTGAGTTGCTCAGTGCCTCGCCATTGCTGAGGCTGGCTTTGAACTTGCGATTCTCCTGTCTCAGCCTTCCTAAGTGCTGGGATTACAGGCTTGAGCCACCGTACCTGGCTGCTCCCTAATATTTAAGTGTCTTATTCCTTGTTCTTCTATTTCTAGTATAAAGGGAACAATTATTTTCTCAATTAGACAGTTTTCTCCTTATAGGCAAATATATCAAACTCCTGGAGGAGATGTCGAAGGATCAGAGTTCTGGTTCCTTAAGGAACCAATGGCATCTAGGACATGCTGTTAAGGAATGACTATTGTATCACCCAGACTTTAAATCTCAGCACCCTCTGTCTGTCTCTCCTTGTTTACCTTCTATAACCCATTGAAGCCAAGCACTTGTCCCAGAGTGATAGAGTGGTGGCCAGGGCAGGCTTGAGCACACATGGGCCCAACCATATCTCACGATCTACTGCTTCCTCTAGCCAAGGGCAAGCCAGTATCCTAGGCTCTGTGCATCTACATGAGCCACCATGTTGGCTAGATGCATTCAATCACAGATATGTGACAGGCACTGTTGGAGGGTTAAGGACACAGAAGTGAATGCAATGTGGACACAGTACACTTTTGTGGAGGAAACTGGGGCAGGAGTAAGGAACCTATTAAGCAAGTAAATAAGCAACATATATAGAATGCCATGTGAAATGTGAGCTATGGAGAAAAGTAGAATAAAAAGAAGGACAGGGAGTACCTGATGTGGTTGGGGAGGGAAGTGAAATTTGAAAGAGAGTAGTTCAAGAGGGTTCCCCTAAAAGAGTGACATTTGAACCAAATCCTGAAAGGAGTGAAGAAATGAGCTTGTGATTTCTAAGGAAAGTATTCCAGAAAGAGGCACAAGGTATGCAAAGTCCTGGAGACATGAGTTTGCAATGTTCAAGTAACAAATAACAAGGAGAGCAGAGCAAGCCAGGCAATGTGCAGTGATTGACGCAGTTGGAGGGTTGCAGTGGACCAGAAAACATTGTGAGGACTTCAGGTGTTACTCTAAGCCAGATGAGGAAACTGTAGGATCTTGAGCACAGGAGTGCTAAAATAGATCCAAATTCTATTTTAAGAAGATCTCTCTGACTGCTTGAGAGTGAACTCTCATGAAAAGGCCAGGGCAAAAGTAGGAAAAACCATGTAGGGGCCTCTACAATAACCAATGATGGTGGCTTGGACTGGTTGTGGGGAGAAAACTATGAAAAGAAGTAAAATTCCAGAGATATTTTAAGGTAGAGCTGGGCTGTGAGCATCCCTCAGTGGTAGAGTGTATACTTAGTGTTCATGAGATCCTGGGTTCAATCTCCAACACCAAAAAACAAAAAAAGGTAAAGTTGACAAGACGGACTGATAGGTTAAATAAAGGATGTGAGACAAAAAGAGTTGACTCCAAGGCTGTCCTTTAGCAAATAGAAAGATCAAATTCTCATTTACGTTAGATGAGAAGAGAAGCAAATTTGGAGGGTGCAGTGGAGGGAAGACAGATAGGTTATTAGCGATAAGATAGTTCTGATCTCATTCAAAGTTTTAATTGAGATGGTTCATACTTGTACACCTTGAATTTTATCTTAAAGCTTTTTTCTGCAGTACTATTATAACACAAATCCCAGAAATCACAGTAGATTAATAGACTACATCTTAAAAATTAGCAAAACAGGGCTGGGATTGTAGCTCAGCGGTAGAGCGCTTGCCTTGCATGGGTGAGGCCCTGGGTTCGATCCTCAGCACCACATAAGAAATAAATAAATAAAATAAAGGTATTTTTAAAAAGTTAGCAAAACAAGCTAAGTGTGATGGTGAGCACCTCCTAAATAGTCCCAGCTACTCAGGAGGTTGAGGCATGAGGATCATAGTTCAAGATCAGCCTGGGTAACTTAGCAAGACCCTGTCTGAAAATTAATTAATTAATTATTAATTAAAAATGAGCATGGCAAAAAAAGTCTGAATGCAGATGAAAAACTGAAAAAATTGTAGTTTATATTATAAAACTAGGCTTCCTAACATACAATGAGTTCCTACAAATAGATAAGAAACATGAGCAACAACTCAATGGAAAAATGGACAATGGATTTGAACGAACGGTTCACACATGCACATACACACACAAAACAACTATGATGACTTATAAATATAAGACATTCAATATGTCTCAAAACAGCAAGTTAAAGCTGTGATTAAGCAATTTCTTCACTATCAGATTGATAAAGATCAAAAACGTTAGTAATTCAGGGCATTGGCTAAAGCACAGGAAAATAGCAATCTCATTATCAGCTTCCATGGAGAACAATCTGGCAATATCTATCATTGTCATCATTATTGTTTTTAGTGCCAGGGATTGAACCTGGGGCCTTGTGCAAGCCAAGCATGGACTCCACCACTGAGCTCCACTTCCAGCCCTTCTGTCATTATTTTAAAGGCATGAACTTTTTGACTAGACAATTCTACTTCTAGCTAGTAAACAAGAGATATAATCACATATTTCTGAAAAGACACACACATACAGAAGTTATATATCATAGCATGGTATGTAATAACAAGAGACTGGAAACAGTGTATACATACAATAATAATAGAGTGATATACATATGATAATAATAAAGTGATGGTTAGATAAATTGTGGTACATTCACCATAAACATTCATTAAAAATAATAAGGCAGCTTTGCAAGATATAGTATTAGGAGATGGTTGGTGTAGTAAGCTATCATTTGTGTAAAAAAATAATGAGAGAATATCTGCATGGCAAGCATGTACAGCAGAAGGATAAATATGATTGACTCAAAATCATATTTATCATATGTGTGGCTGGAGAATAAGGGTGGGAGAAGACTTTTTGTCAACTGTTTTAAATCAAGTTTTCGAAGACTCTGAAACAAAAATTAATGCAGATGATTAATCCAGTAGCGAAACTGGCAGCTTTGGGCTGGTAGAAGCTGACCCACCGTGCAGCTGCAGCAGAGTCCTGAGCCTGTTTTGCAATCCCATGGAGAGCTCTAGAGTTGGGATTGTCCTTCAGCATTGTCCCAAAGCAAGGAAACCAGAGCTTTGTACCCCCAGCCCTGCAGGTAGTCATTTGCTTAGGGCTGCCTCTGAGAAGACTTTGGGAAGGGCGGCTCCAACATCTCGGGGCAATTCCCACCGACACTTCCTGCAGCAGCGGAATGAGTTCCTGAGCCCTGAACAAGATCTGGACAGAGTACCTTCAAAGTTGTTCCAAAATTCCTAAATAGAATATCTTGGGTGGTGTGGGCAAAGAGCCAGTACTCTCTGCCCTGAAGTTATACGAGGCGGACACTGAAGCCCTCCTTTGGAATGGATTTTGGCGGCAGGCAGCATTCTCTTTTAATAGATTGCTTTAGTTACCAACCAGCTGAGGGTTCTTCTGCTCAGTTTGAGACAGAAATTACAAACAAGTAATGCCATCCTAATAAGGCTTTATAGGGGCTTATATTCGAGCATAAGGAAGACAGCACACGAGACAAGGTGCCCAGTCCGGCTCTCAGAGAAAATGAGTAGTTTGTAGTCAGACTGGGGCTGGCGCAGGTGTTCTGGCTGCTATTGCTCACAGCTTGGGAGGTGAGCACTATTACCACCCTGGTAGTCAGAGCCAGGTGTTCTGTGCATGTGAAGCCTGCAGTAAAGACTCTTTAAAAAACAGCTTTAAGGGAGCCGGCTTGGCGGAGCACGCCTGTAATCCCAGGGACTTGGGGAGGCTGAGACAGAAAGATTGCAAGTTTGAGGTCAGCCTGGAAATTTAGCAAGACCCAATCTCAAAATAAAGAAATAAAAACACTAGAAATGTAGCTCAGTGGTAGAGAACCCCTGGGTTCGATTCCAAGTACTAAGAAAAAGAAAAAGAGCCGGGCGCAGTGGCTCAAGCCTGTAATCCCAGCACTTAGGGAGGCTGAGACAGGAGAATCACGAGTTCAAAGCCAGCCTCAGCAACAGCGAGGTGCTAAGCAACCCAGTGAGACCCTGTCTCTACATAAAACACAAATTAGGGCTGGGGATGTGGCTCAGTGGTCGAGTACCCCTGAGTTCAATCCCCAGTACCAAAAAAAAAAAAGTTTTAAGGGAAGCAGGTGACCTGAATAGGGCTAAACTAGTTTTTCATTAAAGATGGACAACATGGCTGGGAAATCAGCCTTTTTTATTCTGTCTCACTCTGACATTATTTTGACCTCTTAATCCTCGTGTCTCATCTAAAGGGGCCTGATACCCTTATGTTCCCTCAGGAGATAGAGGGAAGGAAAGGAAGCAAAGTAACTATGCCTTGAGAAAGTCATTTACCAATCTATTTTAAATAACACATTTATTCTTCTAGTCTAATTTTAGGTAGAGTCTTAGCTACTTCTAATCTGAATCCATTATGTTTTAAAACTAACTTTGATATCCTTATCTTTTCATATTTTTTCTTATTTAATTATAACATTTAATAATTCACATATTACCTAGATTCTTGGGGAGGGGGTATGAGTTTAAAAAACACTTAAGAAGCCCAGCATGGCGACACAGACTTGATATCCCGGCTGTTAGGGAGACTGTGGCAGTATGATCACAACTTCAAAGCTAGCCTCAGCAATTTAGCAAGGCTCTAAGCAATTTAGTGAGACCCTGTCTTAAAAAAAAACAGAGAGCGGGGCATAGTGGTGCACACCTGTAATCCCACACTTTGGGAGGCTGAGACAGGAGAATCGCGAGTTTAAAGCCAGCCTCAGTAATGGCGAGGCTCTAAGCAAATCAGTGAGACCCTGTCTCTAAATAAAACATAAAATAGGGCTGGGCACGTGGCTCAGTGGTCGAGTACCCTTGAGTTCAATCCTTGGTGCCAAAAAAAAAAAAAAAGGAAGAAAGAAAGAAATGGACTGGGGATATGGCTCAGTGGTTAGTGCCCCTGGGTTTAATTCTTGGTATCCAAAAGATTAAAATAAATAAATAAAGGACTTAAGAAGCCAGGCATGTGTTCCTTTAGTTCCAGCTATTCAGGGGGCTAAGGCAAGAAAACCACTTCAGTTTAATGTCAGCCTGGGTAACACAGTGAGACCTCATTTCACAAAATAATAATAGTAATTTTAAGAGACAAAGATAATGGTGGTGACTTATTTGAGTCCTGAGGCAAAGATAACAACAAACAAAGACAAAACAAAAGAACACAATTGCAAATTAATATTTTTGAAACCAGGCATGGTGGCACATGCCTGTAATCTCAGTGGCTCGGGAGGCTGAGACAGGAGGATTGCGAGTTCAAAGCCAGCCTCAGCAAAAGCTAGGCACTAAGCAACTCAGTGAGACCCTGTCTGTAAATAAAATACAAAATAGGGCTGGGGATGTGATTCAGCGGTTGAGTGCCCCTGAATTCAATCCCTGGTACCCCCTTCCCCCCAAAAATAAGTTTGAAACAATCAATGGAATCGAAGGAAATTTGGATATGGACCAACTACTGCTGTAGTTTGGATCTTGAATGTGTCCCAAAGGCTTGATACTCAGCTGGGTGTTATTGGAAGGTGGTGGAAGCTTTAAGAGGTAGGTCTCAAGGTTTTAGGTTATTGGGAGTGTGTCCTTAAAGGTGTTAGGAAGAAGGCAGTCATGAGCAGTGGAGGAAAAAGGGAGGTGATTGGGGTTCACAGAGCAGTCAAGCTTTAAGACAGGGCTTGAGTGCAGAGACTCAGGGACCTGACCCCTGCTACAGTTAACTATTAAACTAATGGATGAACAAAATAGGACACCTTAACAGTGGTAGGGTCATGGGACCAAGCCATGGGGTTTGACTAAGTCAGAAGTACAAAACAAGGTTGGACCCAACCTGGCCTTAAAAGTACTACATACTAACCAACCATAACCTCAGTTTTACTATAATCTCATTGTAATTGTGGTTTTGACACACTCCTCCCCCTGGGTTTCACTTTGGAGATCACATGGGTAGCAGTCTATAAGACTCCAATGTAATCAATCTGCCCATCAGGGGCATGAACGGAGGCAATCAGAGGGATGGAGAAACTAAGGGAAAACATGTGATTGAATCCTTCTATGTCTTTAGTAAAACTCAGAAAGCAAGGTGGACAGTACTAGTCTCTTCTGGTGATGGTTTGGGCTCTACTTTGCTTATATGGCAGTGTACTATAGCTTTGCTTCAATAAAACCATCCTTTGCTGAATTTCTACATCTTGCTTGAATTTTTCTCTCACAAAAAAGTGAGGATTCTCACCCACATCTCTGGTAATAAAAGGGATTGTGAGACCCTGGTTACTTTCTTTTTACTTCTGGCCATGAGGTGAGCAGTTGCTCCTCTGTATTCTTCAACATGATATACTGCCTCACCACAGGCCCAAAAGCAGTGGGGCCCAATGACCATGGACCAAAATAAACCTTTTCTCTTTATAATCTGATTTATTTCAGATATTTGTTATAGTAATAGAAGGCTGACTAAGATAGATTCCAATAAACTACCATCACTTTATTAGATACAATTTAAAATTATTTATTAACAATTCATGTCAAAGTATTTATGAGTAAAATAATACAAAATCTGAAATTGTTTAAAAACTCCAGCTAAGCTGGGTATGGTGGTTTGAATTTATTGTCCTAGATACTCAGAAGGCTGAAACATGAGACTCACTTCAGCCCAGGAATTTGAGATCTACTGTCTGGGCAATGCAGCAAAACCCATCTCAAAACAGACAGACAGACAGACACACACACACACACAAAATGACAACAATGAAAACAAAACAAAATTCCCTCCAAAAAGAGGGACAGTAGATGGATAAAACAGTATTGGTAAAACCAGGCACAGTGGCACATGCCTGTAATCCCAGCTACTCAGAGGCTGAGACAAGAGTGACGGCAAGATTGTGGTGAGCCTGTGCAACTTGGACCACGTCTCAGAAAAACAAAAATAAAAACAACAATATTGGTAAAATGTTAGTAATTGTCGAAGACGTTGATGAATGCATAAAGTTTAATATTCTACATGCTCTATTTTTTATGTATAATTTTGAAAACTTCCATAATGAATATGTTAAAAACGCACATGTCGGGGCTGAGGTTGTAGCTCAGTGGTAGAGCACTTGCCTCGCATGTGGGAGGCACTGGGTTCAATCCTCAGCACCACATATAAACAAATGAATAAATAAAGGTCAATCAACAACTAAAAAATATTAAAACAAAAAGAAACACCGCACATGTCTAAGTATACACACTCACTGTCATCTCCCTATACTGTATTACTAAGAAAGAAACAAAGAAACAAAGAAAGACTAAAATCTATTCAAACTAATTATTTTCTATATTGATATGAATAGTGGGAACATCGATCCTCAATTTTTGCACTCCAGTAGCTAATCTGTAACTTCACATTGCAATTTCCTGTACAAAGCATTTCATAGATGAGATACTAGGCCAACAATTGTAGCCATGAAAAATATGATGAAAGAAAGCTTAGTGCTTCTCAGTGTGGGTTAGAGTAAAAACTCATCACAGGCTTTTTATTTTTGGTGACACAGTCCCACATTTACTGGCATCTAAACTAATTTACCACCTGGAAAGATTGGGAATGCAGTAATGAGCACCTAACCTATCCTGGTCTGTTTCTTCCACGATCAAAACAAAATACTGCTTGAAGCTCGTTTCTAAACCGTTTCCAACAATAAACATGTTGGTATATTAAGACTTCTGCAATGAGTTCAGAGACATTATACTAATAAATGGAGCTTTACAAACATTTTTGTCATTGAAGTCCTTTACATTCTTAAAAATTATTGAAGATGTCAAAGGACTTTTTGTTAATGTGCATTGTATCTATTCATATCCACTGTGCTATTACAGATTAAAAACAGATGGAACATGGGGCAGGAAAGATCAGTGAATGAGACGGACATGTATGACTACACATATGGTGTAACTTTATTATGTACAACCAGAGAAATGAAAAGTTGTGCTACATTTGTGTACAATGAATCAAAATGCATTCTGCTGTCATGTATACCTAATTAGAATAAACAAATTTAAAAAAAAAACAAAAAAAGAAAATGTTATTGATTTTAAGATAATAATATACACATTATATATTATTCATGCACCATTCTTTTAAAAATGCGTATATTTTCCAAAACAAAACAAAACAAAAAAATACAATTTCATGAGAACAGTGGCTGAATTTGGAACAGCTCTTTAATATCTAGTTTAATTGAAGACAACCAGTTTCATATCTGCTTCCCATTCATTCTGTTCCTGTATCACTTATGATGTAGCTTTCAGAAAAACTCTACTACACCAGTTTAAGAATGAGAGTGAGGGCTGAGATTGTAGCTCAATGGTAGAGCGTTTGCCTTGCATGCTTGAGGCATTTGGTTCGATCCTCAGCACCACATCAAAATAAATAAAGATATTGTGTCCACTTACAACTAAAAAAATATTTTAAAAAAAGAAAAAAATAATGAGAGCGAAGGCTGGGTGTGGTGGTGCACGCCTGTAATCCCAACACTTTGGGAGGCTGAGACAGGAGAATTGCAAGTTCAAAGCCAGCCTCAGCAATGGCGAGGCGCTAAGCAACTCAGTGAGACCCTGTCTCTACATAAAACACAAAATAGGGCTGGGGATGTGGCTCAGTGATCAAGTGCCCTGAGTTCAATCCCCAGTACAAAAAAAAAAAAAAAAGAAATCTAAACTTTCATTTTCCCAGAAAATGCTTGGCACAATTTGATTTTAATCTTTCTAATACATTATTTTCCAGATACTTTTTTGTTTGCCACCCCCCACCCCAGTAGCAGGGATTAAACTCAGGGCTTCTCTTATCCTAGGCAAGCACTCTACCACTGAGTTACATCCCCAACCCTTTTTAAAATTTTTCAGACAGGGTTTCTCTAAATTACTGAGCTTGGTCCCGAACTGATTATAAATGTAGGACATGCTCGTTGAAAAAAAGTAGGAAAAAAAAAAACCAACCTAAAAACCAGAAAAATCAAAAGAACAAAATAGAGATGATATAATATCCTAGTTTCTAGGCACATCCATTGCATATATGTATGTGTGTGTGTGTGTGTGTGTGTGTGTGTGTGTGTGTGTATTTATTTATTTATTTAATTTTTTAGTGCCGGGGACTGAACTCAGGGGTACTCAACCACTGAGCCACATCTCCAGCCGTACTTTGTGTTTTATTTAGAGACAAGGTCTCACTGAGTTGCTTAGCGACTAGCCATTGCTGAGACTGGCATTGAACTCACGATTCTCCTATCTCAGCCTCTCAAAGTGCTGGGATTACAGGCGTACACCACCACACTTGGCCATTGTTAATACTTTGTGGTCCAATTTTCCAGGTTAGCTTATATTAAAAGAGTATTTTGACTGGATATAACTCAGTGGTAGAATGTGTCCTTACCATGAATAAGGACCTGTGTTCAAACCCCAGCACCAGGAGGAAAAAAAAAGAGTATCTCATGAACCTAGGAACTCAGTGTTAGAATTTTTTTTTCATAATTTAGAAAAATGATGAACAGTTAATTTTTTGATATTACTAATCCATCTAGATTTTGATCTCAAGGTCAAATTAATTGCCATTGACAAATAAACCAGTTGACCCATTTGCTGGCGACACTACAACTTTGCAGATTACAGAAACTGATACACAAACATCACATAATTTTATATAGATGCTATGGTGAAAGAAGTATCTAACTGATCTTCAAATTAACCAAATATTATTTTGTATGTTTTGTTGTTTTGCTTACCACATGAATTACCCTTTTCATATATTTTCTCTGAAGTGTTCATCCAGTTATTCTCTGAACAGATGGTACCCTGAAGTTACCTCATTCAGAATAGGGTAATTAAGTAAGAACATTAGGACACAAAATGCCATTCTGTCTTCTAAATGAAATGCTACAAAATTCTGCAGGTTGAAAATGCTGCTCAGTGGTAGATCACTTCCCATGGCATATGTGAGACCCTGAGTCGGAATTCCAACACCACACACACACACACACACACACACACACACACACAAATCCTGCAGCCAGATGCGGTGGTGCATGGCTGCAGTCCCAGCAATTTGGGAAGGTGAGGCAAGAGGATCATGAGTTCAAAGCCAGCCTCAGCAACTTAGCAAGGCCCTAAGCAACTCAGTGAGACCCTGTCTCTAAATAAAATACAAAATAGGGCTGGGATTTAGCGGCTCAGTGGTTTAGTGCCCCTGAGTTCAATCCCCAGTACCTCCGCCCCCCCCCCCAAAAAAATCCTATGGATGAAATGGACTTAAACAAAGTGTCTTCAGGTAGGTTGTGCGTAGAATAGAGAAAAAAAGAGGTCTGATATTGGGTAGAACATGGTACAAGAATTGAATTTGTTCCTGTATTTCCAGTTAGTAAAGGAGGAACTTTCAGAGCTCACTAGCTATCGAACTACCTGAAGTTTTTAGTGATAAGTCCCAAGTGAATATGTGAGAGTTGTCCAGGGCCTAATATTTCTGCACAAACTTTTGGATGACAAGAACATCTGTGAAACATTTATATAAGTGTTTATAAGTGTTATTTATATAACACTTTGATATATTAAATGGTTTCAAGTTAGACGTTTGGAAATTGCATTATATCTTTATGATCTAGAGTTTAGTCTAATCTAGTTGATCATCTGTACAGTGATGGTTAGCAGGAATATGCCTCATCCTGAAGTGTGTTTTGGAAATTTGCACCTGTGCAGGTCTCTTGGATGTTCTTGTCTCTGTGGTTCCCAATCTGCAAGAGTCTAGTTCACTACGTAGTCTTGAATCGTATCCAAAATTCATAACAAACTCTAAGATTAATAAACATTCCCTGGAATCACTGGGTATCTGTGACTTGCTTGAGGCTGAGGGCACAAAGCCCAGGCCCCCTCTCCATTTGGTAGTTCTCCAGTGTGATAACTCTCTTGTATGTTATTTTCCTTGCAAAGGAGAAGAGCAGATAGTCTGTTGTCTAAGCTGGCATCTGGCTGATGAATGAAATGCTAGTCTGCAGTGTTCTATAATTACCCTCAGTATTTAAGGATTCTCTTGATATCTCCTTTGGTTTGCTTATACTTTATATGGTGTCTTTGTTTTCTCGTTCATTAATTTGTATTATTATCTTATTTCATGCATTTGACTCTTTTTCTTACTGTAACTTCTTATATGGCTATTTAGTTCATTTGTTGTTAGTATTTCTTGTTTTGTTTTTTTTTTTTTTTTT
>PVHX01019160.1:0-35100 GCA_004024805.1 Geosciurus inauris | reverse complement strand
GAAGGAAGGAAAAACTGCCCTTAGGACAAGAATCAAATGGGCGAGCCTGGAGCCGTAGGGGGTGTGGCCACAGAGCGCTATTACCTGTCCCTGCCTGCCCTAGTGCAGCTGTGTGTCCACCCTTCTGATCTTAGGCAGCCCTTGGGGCTTCAGCCAGTGGGACGTGAGCAGAGCCCCGACTGTCCTTGGGGCAGTCACATTCACCGCCTGGTATTGTGCCACATTCTCTTGCTGCTGCAGCGACTGTGGACCATGGCAGGGTGAGACCCTCCCCAGCCTGGATCCCCTGGATCCCCGAGGGAGCAGAGCCCCCTGCAGCATGCACTCTTGCTTAATGAGCAAGAAAGGTGCCACCAGGAAGCTGCTAGGACGGAAGGATTGTAGCGCGCCCTCATTCAGAGCACGGCAGGCAGCCCCCCCGGCCTGCGGGCTGTGGAGGCAGCCGCCACCGTGCCGCGTGTTTCCTTTCAGTTTTCTCCAAGCACCAACATGTTTTTCCCTTTTTATTTTTAATATCCATTCTCTCTCTTATAGAGGAGAGAAACCCATGAAGAGATCTTTTCAGTGCTTTGGCCAGTTGCTTTTCTTAAACCATTAGTGTAAAACATGAAAATGTACATAACTTGCAACGATTTTCACAATGGACCGCAGCCAGCCCAGCCAGCTCCTCGTGCTCTCCTAGCCATGAACTCCGCCCCTAAAAGGTGACTGCTACCCTTCTCTAATTTCTACCTGCTGATTTTTTGCCTGTTTGACATTTACATAAATGGAATCATACCCTATACACTTGTCTTTTAGTCATGTCTGGATTATGAGATGCGTCTGGGGTGTATGTAGTGGCCCTTTTACATTCATTGAAGAATCTGCTGGCTACAATGCCACATCGTGTTGATGTATCCGAGTTGTCCCCCATTTTTTTTAGCGATCTTGGATCTTTCTGCTATAGAGATGGAGCATGTGTTTGGGTGTTAAACATGGATCTAGGAGTGGAGCATGTGCTTATGTTCAGCTTTAGTGGATGCTGACACATGCTTTTCTGAAGTGGTTGTACCAGTGCACGTCTCCACTGGCAGCTGACATGAACTCAGCCCCTCTGTTTTCGTCTCTTACGTTCTCCATCAGACCTGCTCTGCTTCCCTTCAATGGGTCAGCCCTATTTTAAAATTGATAACCATTATTTGTCTAGCCTTTAAACGCACTAGACATTACGACGTGCATTTTCTTGGTGCTGATTGGTCCTAAAGAAACCACTTTGGGATAGGTATTATTCCCATTTAACAGAGGGGGAAAAAAACCCTAAAAATTAAAAGATTAACTTGCAAAGGAGGCAGAAAACTACCAAGCTGTAGGGGCAGAACTTTCTCCCAGCCCAACGCCAAAGCCAGCGTTGTGACATCTTCCTGCCCATCCCTCATCTCTGGCCTGCACTTGACCAGTTGCCAGCAGATGTGTCTAGGATTGACGGCGTGGACCTGATTCTGGGGAGCCCAGCTGTTGCCGTGCTCTGGGAATGTGCATGGTCTTTGATGAACATTTTAAATAAATCTTATTTTTCTCCTTCCTTCTGTTCCCTGCTTCATCAAGCTTAAGACAGCCAATTTGAGAATATAAAGAATTCTTTGGTTAAAAACTTGGCTTTGTTGCCGAGAACATGTATCTACACATTAGATTTTCAAGTATGCTTCCGTCAGAACATCCACCACTTGTATTGCCTCTGCTCCGGGCTGAAAATTCCATTGCACGTTGAGATGTTATGGGGGAAGAACTCAAGCTAGAAATGAACTTGCAAGAAGTTTTGTAAGTATTTTACAAATGAGGACAAGTAGGAGATAGGGAAGTCACAAAGGGGCCAAGACAAAGGAAGAGGGGGCAGAGATCCTGAAGTTTTGCCACAGTAACCCAGTAGGTAATTATGTGAGATCACAAAGAGGTCAGCTTGCTTGGCTTTGGGAACCAAATGAGGTACACACCATGTAGATCAGAACATCACGTGGTATGCCTTACAGTTTACAATGTCCGTGTGCACACGAAAAGGCTTTCCTGGGCACCGGAGCACCCGGGCTGCTGCAGTGAGCTCTCGAGTTCCCTGGGATGTTTTAAATTTTTGAAGAAAGCAGCACATCAGATTCTATGTAAGCAAATAGCTCAAGACGGTTTCCAGTGTTCAACATCAGCTTATACAACTTTTTGATGCCATATCTTTATAAGACTGCTGTGATTAAGAAGCAAATATCAAGTAAAAACTAACACGGAGCAGAAATAAACATGGCCATCATATTCCAAGATCTGAGATTGGGGCCCTGTGCCCGGGTGATGTACACCTGCCATTAATAATTGTGGTCATTTTAATATGGAGTAAAAATACTTTTCTTTCAAGATAAAGGTTTTAAAAAAAAAATAGTTACATTAGGACACATGTAAGTGCTTAATAAGTTCTTAGGACCTACCTACTTTAACAGAATGCCTAGTTGTTTCTTTGGCCGAGGGATGTCATGAGCCCAAGTTTGAGAACATCTGTGCTCAGGATGCAACCTAATTTAGAAGATCCCTGGTAAATATATTTGATCTTGGGTCCTAGTCACTTCAAAATATTCCCCCTTTACTTTGAAGTTGACTTGGCCAGCATACATCTTTGATATTTTATACTTGGCTTACCACTGAACTTGATATCTGTGGTGTTTAAACTGTACATGAGTTAAGGATCTGAATCCTTTGGATTCAGGTTCTAGTCATTTTCAATACAAATCTTAGGCAGGTATCTAAGGAAAATGAGCTGGGATTTTGAGAGCCAGTAAAACTTTGGTTTAAATTCCAGCCAGGCCACTTTCTCATCTTGAGTATCACCTATAAAATAGGATGAGATTTTGTTAGAGTCATTGACAGTTGAAGTGAGATGTCTATAAACATTTTTCCTCCTTTTTGACCACTGATATAGCATTTCCTCCCTTTTCTTGATAACTTCAGCTATTTAAAGGTGAACCCCAGTTTTATAGTTAGGTGTTTTAAATTCTGATAAACACATGACCACCCACAATAATTACATATGGAATATAAAAAAATTCGTGCCTCAAGGAACTTTGACTCTAACAAATACAGTCAAGGAAGAATAATTCAAAGAAAATGGATTGCAGCTGTATTTGAGGAGATCAAATTAATGAATGCTGTAGAACACAGATATGGGTGGCCAGCCAAGATCAAGGAGATTTTCCATGGCCCAAGATGAAAAGAGCCGGATTAGTAGGGAAGGCTCCCCTCCCCCACCCTGCCTAGAGGGTAAAAAGAAATACAGCCGTTACTCTTAGTAGTTTCCTGTCAGTTATTCCCTCCCTTCTCAGTTCTGTGGCCAAAACATCCCAACTGTGGGGAAGTCCAAGCACAGAGTTCACTGGGTCCCTTATGGGTCTCTTAGCTAATGACATCTGAACATCCTTGTCAGTTCTGACGAGGCAAGAGCCCAGAAAAGGCAGGGGAGCCCCAGGTGAAGGCAAACTTGGATTCCAGAAAAGCATACGGAACTAGAAATCTTAACTCCTGTGTTTATCTAACCTGCTTATAATATGCCTAATTAATCATAATAACTAAATGTTATCCCAGAATGGTTCCAAGGCCCAACCTTTTAACTTCTGTATTTACCCCCAATATCCATAAAGAGTAATAAAACTCACGGTTTTTAAACAAACCTAAGCATTTCCAAATAGATATAAAACATGTTGTTTACTTAAAATATTTTATAATGGAGCCCGACTTTAAGACCCACATAGCATACCATCCACATAGAATACAGGTACGTAGGGATTCTCATCGCACACCACAACCTGCTTTACAATTGACTGTTGTTTCCCTCCAGTAGTCCCTTGAAATGACTGATATTCTTCACCCTGAATGTAAGTCCTGGCCCACCCTTGCGGAAGGATACCATCTGATAGCATTACCTTTGCAGAGTAGTTTGTTTGAAATAACCAGAAATAATGTAAGTTTATCTGATAAGTGAAGCCTAAGATTGAACTAGGTGTATTGGGCGGCGGGGGGCGGGGGGGCGCGAGTTCTGGGAAAATTCTGGTTTTCAGGGCTTGATCCTCTTATGGAAATGCCTCACAGCAAGACTTTCTTCCCCTAAAAACCAGGCTTCCCCCTGAGCAGCATGAAAGACATATTATATTCCTAACAAAGCAAAGTTCAGACCAGGTGGCTACACAAGTGAATTCTGCCAATTATTTAAAGAATACAAACCCTTCCCAAACCCTTTCAAAAAAAATGAAAGAAATGAACATTTTCAAATTTATCATATGCAGTCAGCATCGCCCTCATACCAGAGCCAGAGGACATCGTAAGAAAGAAGCCAATGTCCCTTATGAATACAAACGCCAAAACTGAAATATTAGCAAATTGAACCCAATGCATATTAAAAGTATCATTTATATATATGATAACCAAGAGTGATTTATCCTAGCAAAATAAGTGTTACTCAACAGAAAAAAATAAATGTATATCACTAATAGAACAAAGGGGGTCGGAGAACAAGGTCATCTAGTTGACCAGAAAAGGCAAAAAGAGTTGAATTTGACAAAATTCAACTCTTTCATGATGAAGAGAAATTAGGAAACAAGGAATAAAGGGGACAATTCTCAACATAGTAAGGAGTATTATGACAAACCCAAAGTTACTGTCAGACTTACTGTTGAAAGGCTGAAAAGTTGTCCCCCTGAGATCAGGGATAAGACAAGAATGCCTACTCACACCACTGCTACTTCACGTTGTCGTAGAAGTTATGCTTATCTAATAGTGATCTCTATAAGAAGGGCTTTCAAATTAGGAAGAAGCACAATGATCTCTATTTGCAGATGACAGAGTTCTATGTTTAGAGAATCCCCCCAAAATTGATAACTTACCAGAGCTCAAAAATGAATTTGACAAATCTACCAAGACCAATATACAAAAATCATTGTGTTTCTATTTACTAGCAAATAATCCAAAAAGAAATTGAGAAAGTAATCCCATTTACAGTAGTAGATACAAAGTATTAGGCTGTTTTATTTGGGAATAAATCTAAAGGAAGTGACCAATTTGTGTGCTGGAAGCTAGAAAACATTGCTGAAAGAAATGTAAGACTACCTAAAAAATAGAAAGGTATCCCATCTTCATGAAGAGAAAGACCTGTCACTGCTAAGACGCCAGCACTACCCCAAAAGAGCTCGAGATTCAATGCAATCCTTTTTTTCTTCTAGAAATAGAAAATCCAACACAAGTTCACATGGAATTGCAAAGGGACCCAAATAGGCAAAACCACCTTGAAAAATAATAAAGTTGGAGGACTCACCCTTCCCAGCTTTGAAGCTACACTGTTGAGAACGGGGCATTACGGTCACATGAACAAATAGACCAACGAAATAGGAGAGCAAATGCAAAACCAAATGCTTACATATATGGTCAATTGATTTTCAAGAAGACGATTCAATAAAGACCTTTTTTCCAACAAATGCTAAAGAAACTGGATATACATGTGCAAAGGAATGAATTTGTACCTTACTTGATACCACATTAAAAATCCAAAAGGGATCAAAAACAAAACCTTAGCCAAAATTATAAACTCTTAGAAGAAAACCCTGGGGGAAATTCATGACACTGGATTTGACAATGATTTCATGAATGTGTCACCAGAAGTACAGGTAATGAAAGATAAATTGGACTAAAAAATTAGTAACTTTGGTGCAAAGGACACTCTTAAGAAGAGCATATTTGCAAATAATATATCTGAAAAGGGCTTGACATCCCAAATACAGTAGATAAATGCAACTCAACAAAAAAAACGACCAATTCAAAAATTCGTAAAGGACTTGAATAGACTTCTCTCCAAAGAGAGATATCCAATGGCCAATAAGCACATGAAAAGATGGTGGACATCATTGATCATTAGGGAAAAGCAAATCCAAAGTACAGTGAGATCTTACATACCCATTAGGATGGCTACAGTCAAAGGGACAGAAAATAACACGTTGAGTATGTGGAGAAATTAGAACCCCCAGATTTTGGGAGGCAATATTAAATGATGCCACTGGATAATGGCACAGTGCTTCCTCAAAGTTTAAATCTAGAACTTCTATGTGACCCACCAATTGCACTCCTAGCTAAATATTGAAAAGAATTAAAAACAAAGATTCAGATGCCTGTTCGTGAATGCTCATAGCAGCATTATGCACATGGCCAAAGGCAAACAGGACCCAACTGTATCCATTGATGGTCACAGGAAAAATGGCACATATATACAGTGGATGTCCCTCAACTCGATAAGCGGTGAAATTCTGACACATGCTACAATACACAAAAAACTTTAGCTTTTGGTGCTGGGGATCAAACCCAGAACATCCTGCAGACTAAGCACCTTACACCACTAGCTACACCCCTAGTCCAGATGGACCTTGGATAAAACTTGCTTAGTGAAAAAAGCCAGACACAAGGAGGACAAATATGGTGCCTCCTGTCACGTGACAGGAGATGGCAGGCATGGCGGTGAAAATTCACCAAGACAAAGAGAAGCAGTTAAGAGTTTATTGGAGGAAGATGCGCTGCACCCCGACGGCAGGGATGACAGGCTCATCTGTGGACTCAGCGGGTCTGGGCTTTGATGTGCTTCCGCGTTTTGTTCAGCTGGGGCAGGCTTTGTTAGGAGTGGTTGATGCTCAGAGAGGGGTGATTGGCAGCTCCTGTTCCTTGCCCATAATGCCTTCTGCACTTGTGCTAAATGTTCCTTCCTGGCTTTTGCATCAGATGCATGAGAAGTAGGATGCATGGAGTCGTGAACAGGGCTTCCCTCGTTAAACATTACTCTAGGTCAAACTTGGGTCTCTGCGCGTGCTCCTCATGGTAGTTGGGCATTCTGTCTGAAAAACAGGATCTTGCCATTTATATTTGGAGAAGTTTGCATTTCTCCTAACTCCAAGGGGCAGGATGAAAGGTCACCCCTTAGCCTCATGGCTCCACTAATTGAGGTTGAGTAGGGCTGGGACAAGGGTCCCTGATCCACCCCGCCTCAACAGCCCCATTTATACAGGATACCTAGAATATGCAAATTGACAGACAGTGGGTGTAATGCAGATTCCAGCAGCTGAGGGAAGAGGAAAGGGAGAGTTACTGCTTAATGGACACAGTTAATATTAGTTCTGAAAAAGCTGTAAGTATAAATAATACATATGGGAATTGACTAAGACTAAGAAATAAGTTCATCTTATGTTAGGAGTTTTGATGCCACACTAAGGAATCTGGGCTTCGTCCAGCAGCCAAAGAACCACCAGTGCAGGTTTCTACATGGGCTCCTAATTATTGCAGCCTACAGGGTAGATCCACGCTCGGGAAGATGACCAGTGGCAGTGTGGAGGGGCCGATGCTCCTGGGCAGTGAGCTCCCTGCCCTGTTCCTACACCGACACTTTGGGAAACACAACATGGGGACCGTGGTACAAGGCTTAGGAAGAGTTAAACCTCTGCCCTTGGATTCTGTGCTCTGTCCGTGACCCAGTTTCCTGACGACTCGGTTTCCAGGAGAGTTGTTAGCAGGCCTCGGCTCAGCCAGCTGGTGGCGGCTCTCATTCTCGGCATTGCTATTACTGGTGTTGTTCGTTTGTTTTGCGATGTGGCGGTAACACAAAGCTGAAGCTGGAGGTGTGGATCCCACCACTCTTTTAATCAAGAAAGTGTCTCAGTCAGAGGCAAGCTCCCGTCTTTGTAGTTCAGCATCTTTGATCCTTAATCTTTTCTTTGGCACTTCCACCCTGAATGGCTTCTGGGGACCTAGCAACCCTTTATCCCTGCAGCACCTGCTACCTTCTCTGCTCGTCTGCTCTGATTTAAATGATTGACTCCAGCTTTCTGGATTTGGTACTTCACCTGCTAAGAACACACAGTCTTAATAAATGGATGTGAATGCGGAACACAAAAGCCACCTGTGGCAACTATCTCAAGGATGTGATCCTAAAGGGCAGATGTTCCTGGTTTTTTGTTTCTCTGTGTGGTGTGTCGTTCCCTAGCCTGTGTGATTTCTACAACCTTATTTGGTATCATTTGAGATGCGAGAGAAGGGCTTCTGCTCCTGTAGACACCACTTTAATGATCCACTACCCTTGATTCCCAACTTCATAGGAAACTCCAAATTCCTGATCACTGACCCATTCAAACGTTAAAACTTGTCATGTCTACAATGCTGGAAAAACTAGTCCAAATTTCAGTCTGGGCTCCATGTTCAGGGCCTGAGTGATTGAACCTGATTCTGGCACCATCTCTCACCCAGCAAGCACTGGGGAGCAGAAATGACCACGTCTCATTTGTTCCCATATCTGAGAGTAAAACTGGAAATCAAACAAATGAACAGGAGCTGGAGCCTAGAGAGGCTGGGTCTTACCTGAAGGTCAAGGATCTTTCGAATGCTGTTTTTAAGTGCTTCCCATGGAGAAACACCCAAGCTGGGGTAGGTTTTGAGCCTTCTAACTGAATGACTGTGAGCCACCCAACAAAGATCTGCTGTGGCTGTGGGCCTTACCTAGTCCATCTCTCCCTGGTTTTAGATCTTCACCTCTGATGGGACGATGTACAAGAAACACCTAAGTGTAAGAACTCTAACCTCCAAAGATTTTCAAGCCTTGAATTTAGATCCCTCTTTCTCTTAACCCAACATCCTCCAAGATCTTTTAAAGCAGAAAGTTTGAAAGTTCCCAAGCAATGTTAAGAAAAGCAAAATTTTAGTGGTAAAGTGCTTGCCTAGCATGCACAAGGCCCTGGATTCAATCCCCAGTGCTGAGGGGAAAAGTTGGTTGAATGCTAGCTTTAAAAAAAATGTAATCTTACCAAAACAGATTTCCTTGGGCCATCAGAATTTTTAAAAGCTACAAGAAAATTCTATAGCTAAAATGTGGTAGTCCTGGTTGAAGAAACTTAATACTTTTAAATATACAAATCAAAAATTTTTCAAAAAGGCAATTTGACACCAGCTTTCCCTCATTAATATTAATATTGAAAGCAAAACCTGTAGCAGGCACCCCAACATTCAAATCACTAACTTAGAGCCCCAGAAAGTCCCCATCAGCCGCCTTCTAGTGATTGGTCCTAAACAGCCTGTTTCTCCCTAAGTCAGGAAACTGACGCTTTCTTATAGTGATATTCAAAATTAGAATTGGGACTTGAGCAGGCTGCACAGAGGGACCCCTCTTGGTGCTTGGCAGAGGGAAAAGGGCCTTTCTTGAAAAGGTGGGATAATGAGGCTTTCAGTCAGCGTGGAGGAAGAGCCAGAGGCCCAGAGACCATGGAGGTGAACCTCCTACCTGCAGGTGGAGACTAGGGTCAGCAAGTGAGGTGGCTTGTCCGAGGCCAGCCTTCTAGCTTGGACCCCTGCTGAACAAGGAGCCCAAGTATTGTCCTGGTGTTGAGATGCATCAGGGCTAAACTACAGGCTTCACTCTTCTACTGCTTTTAATAGAGTCCCTATTATGTCACCCGATTTCTCTCTCCATGCAGGAGCAGAGGCTCAGTGAATGAACAAGCAAATGAACAAACAGGGTCAGGGTCTCAGCATACTTGGATATCAGATTACCAAAAGATAATTGCTAAATGGCCCGAGTTTTCAGTTTCGCTAAGAGATGGTGAAGGGTTTGGCATGGGCTTTGTGACTGGTTTGGATGTCTCTTCTTCACACCAAATATGCATCTCTTGAGCCCCAAGTCTTGGGTTACAGTAGCAACTACACACATGTGCCTACGGGTCACTGGTCACTGGTCTTCCCCCGCGAGACCAACAATTCAGCACCTGGCCGACTGTCCGGTGCCAGCATGTTGTTTTATTCCAGATTCCTTTCCAATCATCTGGGGAGACCGCATGTGGCTCCTATGATATGGCAACAAACAGTTCCATGAGATTAAATTTGGTGATTAAAAACAAAAGGGAAACAGGATTTTAAAAAAATGCTTCCCTCTAAAACAAATTCTTTCATTTGGAAAGGGAAAAAACTTCTTGGCAGAGGAACCTGGAGGAATGCAAAACTTTACTCAGCCCTGGAAGGTAAGAGTCAGCCTTAAATTTCTTGGTTGGGAGGCTGGGGCTTGGGCTCAGTGGTAGAGCACCTACCCTCAAGCCCCAGCACCATGCACGCACGAACCGAAAACAGGACCCAAGGGGGCTGAGGAGAGGTGCCCTGGAGCAGCTCTGCCCCAGAGCAGAGCCCGGGCAACAAATACTACTTTTGGGGGGAAGGGTACCAGGGATTGAACTCAGGGGCACTCGACCACTGAGCCACATCCCCAGCCCTATTTTGTGGTTTATTTAGCGATAGGGTGTCACTGCATTGCTTAGTGCCTGGCCGTCGCTGAGGCTGGCTTTGAACTCATGATCCTCCTGCCTCACACCATGGTGATCAAGAAGCAGAGAGAGAGGTCTCCAATTGCCACATAAAAATATATACTCCAAAGCCATGCCCCCAATTCCTATCTCCTCCAGCCCCACCCTAGCACTTCAGTTACCACTCATTTAATCCCCATCGGGGGATTAATTCACTGATTGGGTGAGGACACTCAACCCAATCATTTCTCCTCTGAACCTTCTTTGTCTCACACATGAGCTTTTGGGGGACACATCCAAACCGTAACAGGGAAAACGTAGGTGGAAAGTACCAGCAGCCCTGATGGCGGGCAGATTCCAAAGTTCTCACAGGCTCTAAGTCCAGTGTGAGGAGCTGGCTGGTTGAGCTCCTGCTCTGCTCTGCAGGAGCTTACATTGGCCCTTTGACCCCGATAAGCCCGGCTGCTGAAATAGCCATCACTGTCTTCCACCTTACTCAGAGGCCAACAGGGAGACCCCTGGCAACAGCAGGAACTTGAAGCATCTCATAGGACTCAGCATCCTGAAGTTTAAGGACTGGAAACTCACAGAACAAGCTGGACCCCCACCCATGCTAGCCCCTCAGGAACTTGGGAAGGTGTCTTCCCCAGCCCATGGCCTTGGGACTGTGGCTGCTGGTGCAAAAAGGCCCTGGCATCGCTGAGCTCATCCTTTGGGTCCTGGGGAAGGTCCTGCCTGTGTCCTGAAGCTCCAACACCAGGCCTACCAATGTCGGAGTCCCTGCTTCAGGAACACTTGCTCTCCATGAGCTGGGGACATTTCATATCCTATAACTTGAAGATTACAGATAAAGTCAGAAGCCCCAGTATCACTGGTACTCACGCCACAAAACCAAGCAAAGGTCTCCACCTCTTGACCCTCCAAGATCACGGGTACCAGTGCCATAAGCACATACATCAGCTGCACATGCCCCAGGACCTAGTAAAGGTCTCCTCTGTAGCCCACAGCCTTGGGACTACAGGCAGTGATCCCAAAAGCTCCATCACCACCTATGCTTGTCCCTTGGGAACTGAAGAAGTTCCCATCGACATCCTGCAGCTCCAGGGAAGATGCTCCCTGTGCTACAAGCCTCAGTGCCACCACATTCACCCCACAGGAGCTAGGGAAGGCCACCTTTGAACCCCACAACCTTGAATCCATGGCTACCAGTGCAAAAGACTCCAACATCCCCATGGTAAACCCACAGGACCTGAGCAAGAGGCCTCATCCAATCCTGTGGCTCCAGGACTCTGGCTGCTGGTACCACAGGTCCAGGCATCTCCCATATTCATCCCAAGAGACGTGGGGAAAGTGTCCTTCACATAACATAGCTCTGGGGGCATGGATGCTTGTGTCACAACCCTTGATATCACCTGGGCTTGCCCTGTGTCACCTGGGGACAGTCTTCTCTGCATCCTGAACCACAGACCATTGCAGCTGCCATCATGAGGCTCAGTGCCACTAGAGCACAATTATATGGAACCTGAGCATGCGCACCTTTGGAAGACCATGTGTACAAGTACTCTTATGAGTGTTCAGTATGGACTATTGAGACACTTATAGATAGTGCTGAGGAAATCATACAGGTACTACCCATGAGCTCACCTATAACCAATGCCAAATCACCTACCAAATGATCTATGAAAAAGATACTCCATAAAATCAGAAGAGGTGACTTACACCTGATGCATAGACATCAAGGTAGGAACACAAGCATGGAAGGAAAGAAGGTACTTCACAGAAGGAAAGAAATTTCTCCAGAAATAGAGCCCAGCCTGAAGGAAATCTATGAAATACGTGAAAACAAATTCAATATGATGATGCTATGGAAACTCAGAACTGCAAGAAAATACAGACAATACAAAATGAAAAAAAAAAACTCAGGATAGGAATGAGACATTCAATGAAGAATGGAAATCATGAAGAACCAAATGGAAATGTTGTAGCTGTAACCCTCAGTTAATGAAATACCAATTCCAGTTGAGAGCATTCATAGCAAACTACAAAGAACAGAAGATATAGTTTCTAAACTTGAGGATAGTTTAATTGTTCCACCCCAAAATAGCAGGGAGAAATAGGCATGGTGGCACATGCCAGTGGCTCCAGAGGCTGAGGAAGGGGGATTGCAAGTTCAAAGCCAGCTTCACCAATTTAGCAAGGCCTAAGCAACTCAGTGAGATTCTGTCTCTAAATAAAATACAAAAAAATACTGAGATGTGGCTCAGTGGTTAAGTGCCCCTGGGTTCAATCTCTGGTATAAAAAACAACAAGAAAGAAAAAAAATTAAATAGATGAAGTGTACAAGACATGTGAAGAAAAATTTATTTTACTTCTATAACTTGGTGATGTAAGAGGAGAAAGGCACTAAAACCTCATTTTTATAAAATAGGTGAAAACTTCCCAAAGATTCAAGAAGCTCAGAAGAATCTCAACAGGATTCAATAAAAAAGACCTAACCCTAAGCAGCCTAAAACAAACTTCCTTCACTGGTAAAAAATACATGTAGATTGCAAAAAAAAAAAAAAACATAGCATGCAAATGGAAACCAAAAGTGAACAGAAGTAGCTACACAAAGTAGGGTTTAAATTAGAAACTGAAAAAAGAGCAAAAAGATAATTAAATGTTGATAAAAGGATCAATTCAGCAAAAAGATGTAACAATTGTAAATACACAGGTACCAAATACAGGACCACCACAATATAGAAATCGGATCCAAAGGGAGAGAGAGACTCCAATAGCAATAATAATTGAGAACTTCAATGCCCCACTTTCCTCAATGGACAGGTCATCTGGAGAGAATATCAAAAAATATCCGAGTTGAACTATAGAGCTCATGGACCCAGACACTTACAGAGCATTTCATCCAACAGATGCAGAACACTATACGTACTTCTGATCATTACATGAACCGTGTTCTGGGATAGATCATGTTAGCTCTCAATTCCAAGTCTCAATAAAATTTTTTGAAACTGAAATGTGTGTCTTGTCAGACCACACAAAACAAATCAAGAATAATGGAGAGTCACAGGGGAACCCAGATCCAGGGGAAGGACTGCTTCCAGGGACCCCTGCGGGAGACCTGGCATAAGCAAGGCCAGGACCACCCCCAATTTTGTGCCAGAGTTCCTGCTGACCAGTGGGAGCACAGGCCAGGGTCCAGGACCACGTTCAAGGACACTGTGGGAGCCCAGCCAAGGGCAGACCTGAGACTGCTAGCCGCCAGTCACAGGGGAACCCAGATCCAGGGGAAGTACTGCCTCCGGGGACCCGTGGAGGGGACCTGGCCTAAGTGAGGCCCAGTTCTGCCCCAGAGTTCCTGCCAACTGGCGGGAGCACAGACTAGGGCCCAGGACCACCTTCAGGGACCGCCCAGGGAGCCCAGCCAAGGCCACTCCCACTGCCATCTTGAGTTACCTCCATTACCGCCACCACCATCTTTAGTGGCAGTAGTGTCCATCTGGGGACACCTGCTGGGGACTGAAGTGAACTCCAAGGTGACATACAGGTTATTGGTAGTGTCACTACAAGATTATAGGATAGAAACTGCAATACCTCAGAACGCCATTGCAAGAAAGAAAGATACATAATCAACATGAAAAAACAAGGGAAGAAAGTGCTCCAAATAAACCTAGATACTACAATAATAGAATCCATTGACAGTAAAGTTGATGAAATGTCAAAGAACTCAGAATGTACTTAAAATGATCTGCAAATTAAAGAATGACCTAAGCGAGCAAATACAGGCAAAAATTGATCACTCCAAAGAAATAAAGGATCTCTTTGTTGATCACTCTAACAAAGAGATAAGAGAGCAAATACAGGTAGCAAAAGATTACTTTATGAGCTAGAGACTGTGAAAAAAAAAACAATCAGAAATGTCGGGGTCTTCCCAGCCAGGTATCAGTCTCTCCCCTCAATTAGCGGGGAGGAGGGGATCCCCGGGAGCCCCCAACACGACGGCTGAGAATGGTAAAGTCGTCTGGCACGCAATTACCACGCCTGAGCCGGAGAGTTCTGTCTCAAGCAGGAACTGATTTATTGAGGAGAGATACAGACTTATATAGAGGAGGGGGTAGGTGTCCTGTTACTAAGCTAAGAATGCGGAAGTGGGATGTACAGAGGGACTTAGATAGGAGAGTATTCATTGTCCATGTCTTGTCCATGAACACGGAAGCAGAGGTCAGCCAATAAGGGTGAGGTGATGGCTCTCCCAGGGCAGCATGGTCAGGCCTGAGCTGGTAGCTTGGCGCCATTTTGTGGCATGCCCTTGCATATGTCCCCCACAAGAAATTCTTGAAATGAAGGAAACAATAAACCAAATAAAAAACTCGATAGAAAGAACTACCAGCAGACTAGATCACTTGGAAGACAGAACCTTGGATTATGAAGACAAAATATACAATCTTGAAAATAAAGTTGACCATACAGTGAAGATGGTAAGAAATCATGAACAGAACATACAAGAATTATGGGATACCATCAAAAGACCAAATCTAAGATTTATCGGGATAGAAGAAGGCACAGAATTTCAAACCAAAGGAATGCACAACCTCTTCAATGAAATATCAGAAAAGTTCCCAAACATGAAAAATAAATTGGAAAATCAAATCAAATATACAGGACATCAAATGTACAAAACTACAACAGATCCACACCAAGACACATTATAATGAAAATGCCCAGCACACAGAATAAGGATAGAATTTTAAAGACTGCAAGAGAAAGGAATCAGATTACATATTAAGGGAAGACCAATTCGGATCTCAGATTTTTCAACCCAGACCCTAAAAGCCAGGAGAACATGGAACATATACCAAGCTCTGAAAGAAAATGGATGCCAACCAAGAATCTTATATCCAGCAAAATTGAGCATCAGATTTGATGAAATAAAAACCTTCCATGATAAACAGAAGTTAAAAGAATTTATAGCAAGAAAGTCTGCACTACACAGCATTCTCAGCAAAATATTCCATGAGGAGGAAATGATAACCAACAATGAAAATATACAAAGAGAGGAACTACACTAAAGGAAAGGCCAATCAAAGAAACCAAGTCAAGGTAAAAACCAGAAGTAAACCAAAATGACTGGGATTACCAATCATATTTCAATAATAACCCTGAATGTGAATGGCCTAAACTCAATGAAAAGACAGACTGGATTTAAAAAAAAAAGTAAAAAAGACCCAACAATATTCTGCCTTCAAGAGACTCATCTCACAAGAAAAGACATCCACAGACAAAGTGAAAGGGTGGGAAAAAAGCTATCACTCACATGGACCACGTAAACAAGCAGGGGTTTCCATCCTCTTATCAAATAAAGTGGGCTTCAAACTGAAGATGGTGAAAAGAGATAAAGAAGGTCATTTCATACTTCTTAAGGGAATCAATCTTCAAGAAGACATAACAATCACAAATATCTATGCCCCAAACAATGGGACATCTACGTATATCAAACAAATCCTTCTCAACTGCAAGAATCAAATAGAACACAACACAGTAATACTTGGTGACTTTAACACAGCTCTCACCACTAGATAGATCTTCCAAGTAAAAACTAAACAAAGAAATCATAGAACTCAATAAAACAATCAATTTAGACTTAACAGACATATATATTCCATCCATCAATGAGTGAATACACTTTTTTCTCAGCAACACATGGATCCTTCTCCAAAACAGATCATATGTTATGTCACAAAGCAAGTCTTGGCAAATACAAAAAAAATAGAGATACTACCCTGCATCCTATCTGACCACAATGGAATAAAATTAGAAATCAATGACAGATTAAAAAATAGAAACTACTCCAACACCTGGAAACTAAATAATATGCTATTGAATGACACATGGATAACAGAAGACATCAGGGAAGAGACAAAAAAATTCTTATAGGTAAATGAAATCATGTCATCAGCAAATAATGAGAGTTTAAATTCTTCTTTTCCTATTCATATCCCTTTAATTTCTTTCATCTAATTGCTATGGCTAGAGTTTCAAGGACTATGTTGAATAGAAGTGTTGAAAGAGGACATCCTTGTCTTGTTCCCATTTTTAGAGGGAATGCTTCCAACTTTTCTCCATTTAGAATAATGTTGGCCATGGGTTTAGCATAGATAGCTTTTACAGTGTTTAGGTATGTTCCTACTATCCCTAGTTTTTCTAGTGTTTTGAACATGAAGAGGTGCTGTATTTTGTCAAATGCTTTCTCAGCGTCTGTTGAGATAATCATATGATTCTTTAAGTCTATTAATGTGATAAGTTACATTTATTGATTTCCATATGTTGAACCAACCTTACCTTGGATGAAACCCACTTGATCATGGTGCACTATCTTTTTAATATGTTTTTGTATGTGACTTGCCAGAATTTGATTGAAAATTTTTGCATCAATATTCATCAGGGATATTGGTCTGAAGTTTTCTTTCTTTGATGTATCTATGTCTAGTTTTGGAATCAGGGTAATACTAGCCTCATAAAATGAGTGTGGAAGGGTTCCCTCCATTTCTATTTCATGGAATAATTTGAGGAGTGTTGGTATTCTTTGACGCTCTTGTAGAACTTGGCTGAGAATCCATCTGGTCCCAGGCTCTTCTTGGTTTGTCAGCTTTTGACGGCTTTATTTCCTTGCATGAAATTGATGTGTTTAAGTTGTGTATGTCCTCCTGATTCAGTTTGGACAGATCATATGCACCTAGAAATTTGTTGGTGTCTTCAGGGTTTTCTATTTTACTGGAGTATAGATTTTCAAAATAATTTCTAATTACCTTCTGTATTTCAATAGTGTCTATCATGATATATCCTTTTTCATCTTGAATTTTAGTAAATTGAGTTTTCTTTCTCCTTTTCACTAGGGTGGCTAAGGGTTTACCAATTTTATTTATTTGAAGAATCAGCTTTTTTTTTTTTAAGGTGGACACAATATCTTTATTTTTATTTTATCTTTATGTGGTGATGAGGATTGAACCCAGTGCCTCACGTGTGAGGCAAGCGCTCTACCACTGAGCCACTATCCCAGCCCAAGAACCAACTTTTTGTTTGTCAATTTTTTGAATTGTTTCCTTTGTTTCCATTTCATTGATTTCAGCCCTGATTTTAATTATTTCCTACTTCTTTTGGTGTTGATTTGTTCTTTTTATAGAACTTTGAGATGTAATGTCAGGTCATTTATTTGTTGACTTTTTCTTTTAATGAATGAGCTCAATACAATGAACTTTCCTTTTAGCATTGCCTTCATAGTGTCCTAGAGATTTTGATATGTTGTATCAGAGTTCTCATTTACCTCTAAGTTTTTTTTATCTCCTCCCTGATGTCTTCTGTTATCCATGTGTCATTCAATAGTGTATTATGTAGTCTCCAGGTAATAGAGTACCTTCTATTTTTAATTTTATCATTGATTTCCAATTTCATTCCATTAGGGTCTGATAGAATTCAGCGTAGTATCTCTATTTTTTTGTTTTTGCTAAGGCTTGTTTTGTAGCATAACATATGCTCTATTTTAGAGAAAGATCCATGTGCTGCTGAGAAAAGTATATTCACTTGTTTGATGGATGAAATATTCTGTATATGTCTATTAATTCTAAATTATTATGTTGAGTTTTATGGGTTTTTTGTTTAGTATTTATTTGAAAGATCTGTCCAGTGGAGAGAGGTATGTTAAAGTCACCCAGTATTACTGTGTTGTGGTCTATTTGATTCTCAAAATCAAGAAGGGTTGGTTTGATATACGTGGATGCTCCATTGTTTGGGGTATAGTTAGTTATGATTGTTATGTCTTGTTGACGTATGTTTCCCTTAAGCAGTATGAAATGTCCTCCTTTATTCCTTCTGTCTTTGATTTGAAGTTCACTTTATCTGATATGAGGATGGAAACTCCTGCTTGTTTACACAGTCCATTTGAGTGGTATATTTTTCCCTGTTCTTTCACCTTCAGTCTGTGGATGTCTTTTTCTATGAGATGAGTCTCTTAAAGGCAGCATATTGTTGGGTTTTTTTTCTAAAATCCAATCTACGAGTCTGTCTTTTGATTGATGAGTTTAGGCTATTAACATTCAGGATTATTATTGAAGTATGGTTTGCATTCATGTTCATTTTCGTTTATTTTTGGTTTTTAATTTGACTTGGCCTTTTCTTTAATGTAGTTCCTCCTTTTGCCAATTTTCACTGTTTTTCATTTCCTCCTCATGAAATATTCTGCTGAGAATGTTCTCTAGTGCAGGCTTTCTCATTGTAAATTCTTTTAACTTTTGTTTATCATGGAAGGTTTTTATTTCATCATCAAATCTGAAGGTTAATTTTGTTGGATATAAGATTCTTGGTTGGCACCAATTTTCTTTCAGAGTTTGGTATATGTTGTTCCAGGATCTCCTGGCTTTGAGAGTCTGGGTTGAGAAATCTGCTGACATCCAAATTGGTTTCTCCCTGGATGTAATCTAAACCTTCTCTCTTGCACCTTTTAAAACTCTTTCCTTATTTTGTATTTTAGGCATTTTCATTATAATGTGCCTTGGTGTGGATCTGTTGTAGCTTTGTACATTTGGTATCCTATAAGCCTCTTGTATTTGATTTTCCAATTAATTTTTTTTGGTACCAGAGATTGAACTCAGGGATACTCAACCACTGAGCCACATCCCCAGCCTTATTTTGTGTTTTATGTAGAGACAGGGTCTCACTGAGTTGCTTAGCACCTCGCCATTGCTGAGGCTAGCTTTGAACTCATGATTCTCCTGTCTCAGCCTCCCAAAGTGCTGGGATTACAGGTGTTCACCACTGTGCTGACTGGATTGAATTTCTTCTTCTGTGAAGTGCCTGTTAAATTCCTTTGCACATTTATTAATTAGGTTTTTTGTGTGTGTGTTTTGAGCTCTTTATATATCCTGGAGATTAATTCTCTGAGGTGCAGATGGAAAAAATCTTAAAATTTGTATGTACCCATGAAAGACCTAGAATAGCCAAAGCAATTATGAGCAAGAAAATTAAATAAAGCAAAGCTGGAGGAAGACATCACAATACCTGACTTCAAAACATACAAGGCTACAGTAACCAAAAATAACATGGTACTCCCTTGAAAACAGAGGCCCTGACCCATGAAACAGAAAAGAGCCCAGAGATTAATCCCGCCCCCCATCCCCAGCCATCTCTTCAATACATGGTGCTGGCAAAATTAGATATGTATCTGCAGAATGAAATTAGAACCCATCTGTTCACCACACAAAATCAACTGAAAATGGGTCAAAGACTTGGAGGTCAAACCTGAAACTATGAAATCCCTACAAGAATTCTTAGGGGAAACACTTCAAGACACTGGTATGAGCCATGATTTTTTTAGATAGCACACTGAAGGCACAGACTACAAAAGCAGATAAATGGGAGATAAGATCAGGCTAAGAAGCTTCTGCACAGCATAGGAGACTGGTGAACAGACAGCCAACAGAATGGGAGAAAATATTAGCAACCTCTTCATTGCATGAGGGATTAATATCCAGACTGAGGAATTCAAAAAGCTAAACAAACGTCTAGTTAACAACTGGGCTAAAGATCTAAAGACCCTTCTTAGAAGACATGCAAATGACTAAGAATGAAAAAATGCTCAATATCATCAATCAGAAAAATGCAGATGAAAACCCAAGATATCATCTCACCCCAGTTAGAATGGCTGTCATCAAAAGGACCAGGAAGAGAAAGAAAAAGATTGGTGATGGTGGTCAAGCAGAGAGGAGGGGATTCTAACGCTGTGGGTGGGAAATGGGTGCAGCCATCATGCAGAACAGTACAGAGATTCCTTTGAAAACTAAAAGCAGAACCGCGACATGATCCGGCCTCCCACCATGGGGAGCACAACAGTAGAGATGAATTCATTTTGCCCTAGGGACACCTGCCCTCCCATGTTTACGCGGAGCTTCTCACAGTGACTGAAACATGGAATCAGCCACGACGGCCGCCGTCAGTAGTAGAGGGGTGGATAAAGAAACGGATGTGCATACGCACACACTGTATCATTCTGTGCTGAAGCATGAAACCCTGTCGCTTGCAGTAAAGGGCTAGAGAGCGACATGCACCCAAGGACCACCGGAGCTCACTCGTCTGTGGAAAATGCAAAGTCAACCTCAAGGAGGAATGCGGGACAGGTGGGCAGAAGTCAAGCACAGGTGGCGGCTTAGTTTGGGTTTCCTGTAGCACAGTAGGGTAGCTATGGGTTAAGAAAGAGTATTTCAAAATGACTGGGAAAAAACAGGAAATTCTCAACACATAAAAATGATCCACTTTTGAAGCGATGGAAGTGCTTTTTACCTTTATTTGATTATCACACTTTATGTAAGTATTGAATGATCATACTGTACCCCATAAAGTACAAACGTCACTTAACCACTGAGCTAATTTACAGTAGCAACGGCATGCAATAGCACTCAAAAGCAGTAACAGTGACCAAAGCCACCCAGAGCCCCAGCCACTGGTCTTCCCTGAAAAGCTGCAGTGGGCACCAGCACCTTCCAAGCCACACCTTCTTTAACGTGGAAGGTGAACTGTGTGTGGAATTCGCCCTAAAATCAGTCAAATGAGGAAGAGTAAAGCTCACGTCTAACCTTTCTGGAATTTCTAAAACAGGGAGGCAATGCTCCGGGCTACAATTTTCCTAGGAAATTACTTAGCCCCTTCTCTTTCCTTTCTTTCAAGAAAGGGGGAGAAATGTAATTTCAGAACCTCTTTCTACGTCTCAAACGGCCTGTCTTTGAAAGATGGCAGGTGACGGGTCCTCCCTTATACAGATCATTTTCCCCGTCTCTCAGTGTTTTGTAATCAGATGTGGTAGCTCCAGGTTGTCTTTATTCCAACCACAGCCAGGAAGTAATTTTTCAGGCAGTTTAACTTTGATAGCAGGTAATTTTAGTCCATTGCAAACATCAACTTGACATGGACTTGTTATCTTCATTATTTTAATTACTCTTTTGAGGCACTTTTTCCCCCAACTCTTTCCAGGAAGCATTGACTAGAAATTGGCAGCTTTAATCTTATCATGCCATGGACCAGATAATTTTTGCCTTAATAATGACATCATTTAACTGCATACCTTAAGTAATGACATTTGTTTGTGAAACTTTTTATCTTAACCAGAGAAAGAGAAAAAGTTCCCTTTTCTGATGGGAGTCACCCACCTCTGTCACTGCTGTCTCTGCTGCTCTGAACAGCTGACAGTTTCTGTTAATTTAGTTTCACTCCCCAGTTCAACTTCCCACATGGACGGCTGGAGTGATTTTTGAGTAACAGCAAGTGATATCTGATGTGGCAGCAAGTGGCAATTCTGACATGCAGCTTAGCCATGTCCATTACCCAGGATCCCTCACTCCTCCTTGAGAAGCAATTACAATTTCACAGACTGGAATTAAAATTCCCTGTGGTATGTTATAGAGCAAGTGACACTGTCAAAGTGATTTCAAGCCACTAATCTCTTGCTGGGGTAGGAGTAAAAATATAGTTCTCTCTTCACGATAACTTTAAAGCATATTTGATTTGATTTTTTTTTCCCCTGTGGTGCCAGGGATTGAACCCAGGGACTTGTGCATGTGAGGCAAGCACTCCGCCAACTGAGCCACATCCCAGCCCTTTGATGTGTTTTAATTCACACCGAGGTTAGCCCAGACTGCCTCCTGTCCTCGAGGAAGACAGGGGTGTCGCTGGTGAGGAAACTGAAGGAAGGTTGGGAGGAAGATGTGTTCAGACGGGGGATGAAAACACAATCCCTGTGAAGACCCACAGAGATAGTGGACAATGCCTGAGATCTAATCTGGGGAAGGACAGAGGGCAATTGTCCTTTGTGATAGGCTGTCCTATGGGTGGCCTTGAACGTCTTCTCGCCATCTGGGGGACAGCCCCGCGCTGTGCAGGACCGAGCCCAGATGCAGCGCCTCCTGACCAAGCGCAGAGCTCTGAGCACTAGCGCTCACCAAGAGGGTCCCCAAATCTCAAAACTTTTGTCATAGCTAATTGCCATCACAATGAATAGTTTTCTATGAATTGAGACAAATTTTAAAGGAAAACTTTATGTGAGTGGAAAACCTGCAGTTTTTGCTGAACACAGGTTACCAATAAAAAATGAAAAATGAGTGGTAACTCCTACTTACAGGGCAGTGTTTGACGCCAACTCTGGGCGTAAGGGCACTGGTGTTCAGTGTAAGAACCACCCACCAAAACAAGGAGACAGAACTGAGAGGCTTCAGCCACCCACACCCTGTCTTCGCCTGCAGCCCAGGCCTCCCTCCCCATCCTCGCCAGCCGGCCGCCCCGCCTGCCTTCGTGGGCCTGGTCAGTTGTGTTAGCCTTGTTTTTGTCCCCTGTGGCATCAGTTTCTTCTGACACTTGGAAACGGGGAAGCAGCAGCTACCAGAGAAGGGAGCCCAGCCCTCAGGTTTTCCTTCCGCTTGACTGAAATCCATGAGCAACACTTTCTCGTGAATACGCAGCACCCACAGACCCACCTGGATGGGGTCCAAGCACCGCCGCATCACTCCAGGGTGTCAGCGGTCAGGACGAGCAGAGCTGGCCACGTTTCCCAGACGCTGAGTTCGTCCCCGTCCCCCAACTGCCCTGTCCTGGATGTAGATCCGAGCAGGGGCCTCTCGTTCACGGTCATGTTATCCAGTACACCCTGGGCTTAGGTTTGCTCTGACCAGTTTTTTTTTTTTTTTTTTTTTAAATAACAGGAAAATTGAAAATTAAGTTTTTTCCTCTACAACTACCAAGTCATGCAGTATGATTTTATCATTCTCTTTTATCAGTTTGATTGTTTTCTAATGATTTTTCTAAGATCTTTCCCACTAAAGCCTACGTCCACTCTTGGAATAAAGAACAATTTAATTTAAATATAAAAACATTTAAGCTGGGCCTGGATGGCACGTGCCTGTCATCCTGGCAGCTTGGAAGGCAGAGGCAGGATTGAAAGTTTGAATTTGCCATCCTAGATGCCTCATGTACATGGAATTATCAGGTGTGTTTCCCAGGCTAAGTGATTAAGCGAAGCCCCATTTCAAAAAGGACCGGGGATGCAGCTCAGTAGTTAAGCTCCCCGGGGTTCAATCCCTGGAACCAAAACAAAATTGCATTTAAGGAAGGATCATCTTTAGGTAAAGGCCCGAGGGGGCCTAGAGTACATGAGGATCTGGCAACAGGAACTCCACATTCCCACAGCTGTCTTTCTGTCTGGCTCCTGGTGTGGCCTCTTGGTGTGTCCTCACAGGTCACCCACCGAGGCACAAGGTTACAGAGTCTGCACACCTCAGCATCCACAACCTGAACCCAGAGTGAACCCAAGGGAAGGTCACTATGCAGAAGGATGGAGGCGTTTATGACATTGGATAAAAGGTTCAGGACAGAAAAGATGCCAAAACTGTCCCGCCAGACAAAGCCCAGAGTCACTGAGGTCGGCCTGGATGTGTGCAGGCCTGGGACCCACCTTCGATGCAGATGTACCAGGCGGTGTCTTAGCAGTGGCCTTGGTGAGCACAGGAAGGGTGCCTTCTAGCTTTCAAACTTTTTTTTTTTTTTTCCCCAACTTCATGTCAAGACTTCTGTCCACACTGGACTTTGAAGAGAGCTCATTTATATCAGGGAAGGCATTTGTGCTGACGGATTTTACCACTTTTTCTCCACCACCTGACAGATATAATTGTTAAGTGGAATAAATGGTATCAATGATGATCTATAATATATTCAAACTCAGTCTGATTCTGTGGACAATCTAATTAAACCTCAGTTTTTCCTGAGTAAGGACTCTGGACCTGACTTCATATAATCACACTAAAAAAACTTCAAGGAACCAAGAAGCTCAAGTGGATTAATAAGTTGTATTGGCCTGTAAGACAGTCTCTGAAAACACCCTGCCCACACGTTTCTGTGGTCACAGAGACAAGACCTGCAGCTCACCAGTGTTTGCAAGAGTAGTGAGGGGAACCCTGACACAGTCCCCACCTCAGTTCTTCCTCCTAGCGGCTGGACCTCTAGCATCATTTTTAAACTGAGGTGAAATAGCATAAACTCAACCACTGTACAGTGGACTCCCAGAAACATGCTGTTCATCCACGGTGCCGTGTGACCACCTGTCTCAAGGAGTTCCATCGCCCAAGATGGCAACTCTGCATCCATTCAGCAATGGCTTATTGTGTCCCTCACCCCCAGCCTAATTTTTGGTAACTTAATTCTGTGAATTTGCCTTTCTAGATGCCTCATGTACATGGAATCGTCAGGTGTGTTTCCTTTGGTGTTAGGATTATTCCACTTAATATTCTGTTTGCAAGGTGCACCCATTATGCAACATATCAGAACTTCATAATTTTTTTTTTTTGGTACTAGGGATTGAACTCAGGGGCACTCGACCACTGAGCCACATCCCCAGCCCTATTTTGTGTTTTATGTAGAGACAGGGTCTCACTGAATTGCTTAGCACCTCGCCATTGCTGAGGCTGGCTTTGAACTTGCGATTCTCCTGTCTCAGCCTCCCTAAGTGCTGGGATTACAGGCTTGAGCCACTGTGCCCAGCTAGAACTTCATAATTTTTATGGCTGAATAATTATTTTGTATGGCTAATATTCCAATGTATGCATATACCTCACTTGGTTTATCCATCCATTGGTGGACATTCAGGCTTCCACCTTTTGGCCATTGTGAACAGGGTTGTTATGAGCCTGAGTGCACATGCATTTCAGTATCAATTTGTGGCCTTCTTGGATATAAAGCAAAGGGAAATTTCCAGATCAAGTGGTAATTCCATGTTAAAGTTTTCAAGGTTCCACCAAACCATTTTCCTAAAAGTCTAGGAACCCATCCTGAGGCATCATGCATTTCCATTTCCTTAGACCTGCTTACTGGTTTACTATAGAGATTTTCAAACATTTTAAACACTTGAGAAAATAAACCCCATGCACCCCACACTCATCTTCAGCAGCCACCGACCTGCCACAGCTGTTCCATCGACTCTTCCACCTACTGCCCCACCTCTTAATCTTTGCTGGAATACTTTAAAGCAAATACCAAATATCACAATTCCCATATAATTTCTACCTTTTCAACTTAAATGGGAAGCATCTTCCTACATAATCACCACATCAAAATTAAAATGGATTCCTTAATATCAATAAGAGACAATTTTAACATTTCCCTGGTCACCTTAAAATACCATCACGCCTTTGGTTTCTTTGCATCAAAACCCAGACAATGTCTATTTAATTTGATTAGTTTATATCTGAAGTGTCTTATTTTGGTGCTGGGGGTTGAACTCAGGGCTTCATGTAAGCTAAGCACGCGCTACACCACTGAGCTACAGCTGCTACCCTGAAAGGCCCTTGAAATTGGCTTTCATCTTTCCCTGTTGTCTGTGCTGTTGGCTTATAAGAGCCAGATCAGTGGTCTCATAGAGTGAAGAAGCCAATTTTACCTTGTAGCATCGCTTATGTACTCGTTTAAATTAAGCATTTTGTCAGTGATAGTGCCTGTAGCCGTCACTCTCCAGCTTTAACATGGGCCGTAAGGACCACCTGAGGTACTTTCACAAAAATGTAGATGCCTGGCAGTGATGCTCCTCACACTGCAATCCCCAACCCAGAGTGTGACCAAGGAGGTCTTGGTTGCAGCCTGCATCTTGAACAAGCTCCTCAGGTGGTTTGGAGGCAGGTGGTCCCCACCTACAAGGAAGGAGCACCAACCTTGTGGTGATGGGGTTTTATCAGATGACCTCTGCTCCACGGTTAGGGATATAGCTCTGTTCTGCTGAAGGACTCTCAAGGTGTCAGAGGGGCCCAGCAGAGAAGCCAAAAACAGATACCTCCTTCCTCACGATTTGGCCATCTTTGGTCAACTCTGCCAGGGACCATCCTGGGGATGCAGTAAGCTCTCAGACGCCTACCAACTCTGGGATGAAGACTCTCTTTGAAAGGAAGCCACTGTGTGCAGACCACACTTAAGTGGTGGGGGTCATGCTCCACCTGCCTGAGAGAGGAGCCTCACACAAGTTACATGGAATTTAGTACAGGAAACTTCTCATTCAGTCACTATTTACATTAGTTGACCCATGGATACTTACTCCATATGTTGGCTCATAAACCAGTAGCACTTCACTTACTCTTGTTCAGACTATTCCAGCTTTAGCCTTTGGGATCTTTTGGTCTGCTAATGTATCATATCCCTTTGATGCACTGCCATCAGTTTGGTGCTTTGTTTTGTTCTGGTCATTTCTTTACTTCCTGGCATTACTTTATACTCCATGATCATTTTGTGCATTTCCTGTGCCAGTCTTAAAATGAGCCGTTTCTCCAAGGATCCACAATTTCTTTTAGACAGTGATTTTAGAAACCAAGATCTGGTGCTAAGTGTGCTTATTGCTATTGGGATGATATTGCTTTTAGACTTCCTCAACTATGATGTTGAGGAAGTATGTATACTAAATTGTATACACATGTAAACATTTTTATACGTAGCCTTCTGTAGCTACACTAAACATGTGTTCGTACTGTCCCAAACTATTACCATGTGTACAGTCCTAGCCTCCTCCCTTGCTTATGTGTAAATCTCCATTGTAACAGTAAGAAACTTGATTCCCACCATCTGCTGCACACTGACTTAATTGTTTAGTTTAGTTCCAGGATATATACATAGCAGTACCAGAATCGTTAACCTGTGCTCCTGTGGGGAGCAGCATTATTGGCTAGAGTATAGCTCATTTCTGCAGTTCCTTTTCCGTTGTTTATTTTTTGAGCACTTTATTTTGGCACCTCCTTTACTGAAGCTGCCTTATATATTTGGAATACATTGAGATTCTTTTACCATATTTTGCATTTCATCCTGACCTCTGGGATGATTTTTAAATTTTCATGCATTGAGCTTTACTCTTGATGCTATATCTGAGTTTTTGCAAATGCTCAATGTCTTGTTTTCACCATGATGGTATCAGTTACTTAATTTTTGTACTTCTCTTGCCCACTGGTATGTTTTTCATCTCTATTTTGTCTTTTCTAGATTGTCATATAGTTGGAATCATACAGCATATCATTTTTCTAGACTGGCTTCTCCCTCATCTCCACCCCTTAGCAATAAGCACTTAAAATTTATCAACATCTGTTGTGGCTTGATAGCATATTTCTTTTAATCATTAATATTCCATTTTATGAATATACCACTATTTATCCTTTGCCTGTAAAACACTTCAGTTGCTTCCAGATTTTGCCAGTTATGTACAAAGCTGCTATAAATGTATGTGCAGGTTTGTGCACACTTTTTCAACTCATTTGGGCGAGTACCAAGCAGCACACTTTCTGGTCATTGGTCCAAGATGTTTAGTTTTGTGAGAAACTGCCAAACTGTCTCCCAAGTAGCTGTACCATTTTGATTTCCACCAGCAATGAAAGATACTTCAGTTCCACGTTCTCACCAGTTTTTACTATTGGTTTTTAAATTTGGGGGTATTCTAGCGGTTGCATAGTGGTGCCTAGATGTGGCGCTAACGCATGTTCCATGGAGGAACACAGCATAGGATCATATTCATAGCACAGAATTCAGGAGCTCTGCAAACTGGATCAATGTGAATGTGACCCTCCACAGGGCCCCCTTTCCTCACATCTCACACCCCAAACATCACAAAGGGCCAGCTCTCATAGCCGAGGGACAGTGTCAATGTGGTTAGGAAAATGGCACACGTTAACCATAAAAATGCCTGAAGACAAATTGGAACACTCGATGGTAGAGAACAGTCCCGAATCACACATCTAACTCACAAACTCCCCTCCCCAGGGCTCCTTCAGCCTGTCCAGGGAGCAATTCCCATTGCACATGTCTCATGCTGCGACAACAATCACAAGGACACATTGGAAAACCTGGAACCGTTCTGCAGGCAACCGGTGTTCCTCAGCCCCCACCTTCTCTGCCAGAGCAGCTACAGTACAAGTCATTCTGTCACCTGCATACTGAATGCAAAATGTGAAAAAAGGCAAACAACACAAAGTCCCCAGAATAAACACCATCTATCAAAATCCACACCTCCCAACAAGGAAGTTCATCACAAGTTCTTAACTGGCCCCACTGACCAGTCCTTCCAAGTTGGCCCCACTGACTGAGGCTCAGTTAGCTGGGAACCTGTTCTCTGTAAGCCAAGCTCCTGTTCCCATCACCCTACGACTTAATCTGTCATTTTATTGTTAGAAGGAATTAGATAAAAAGATCCAAAGGAATGGAGGAACAGACTGTGAAATATTCCTTTTTACCTCTGAATTCAGGGATTGCTGAACAGGAGTGCTTGTCCCCCACATGACACCCACTTACTGAAACTACATGATGGACTTTGACTGTACCACAATGTCAAATGTGACTTTGGAAAACAGATACCTGAAGAGGAAAAGCTGTGTGAGGGTAGAAGGATCTAGCACCCAGATTTTTTTTTTTTTAAACCAGTGACCCAATCCTCACTCTTCTTCAGAAAAAGAGCAACTGAGAACCGAGGAAGCTGCTTGTGGGTGTGACTTGTAAAGAATGATGACTTGATTCCAGTGGGTAGGCTCATACTCAAAACACTTTGGCATGCCAGGCGCGATGGTGCACGCCGTAACCCCAGGAGCTCAGGAGGATCGTGAGTTCAAAGCCAGCCTCAGCAATGGCAAGGTGCTAAGCACTCAGTGAGACCCTGTCTCTAAATAAAATAGAAAATATAGCTGGGATGTGGCTCAGTGGTTGAGTGCCTGAGTTCAAGCCCTAGTACCAAAAAAAAAAAAACAAAAAACAAAAAAAACAAACCAAAATAACCACCACTACCATGGCGAGACAGGAAAGATTTCCAAATGAATGGACAAAAATATATTTTCAAACCTTTTTTTTTTTGGCTGCACGTTGACTTTTTTTTTTTTTTTTTTTTTAGTACTGGGGACTGAACCTAGGGATACTCAATCACTAAGCCACATCCTCAACCCCATTTTGTATTTTATTAAGAGACAGGGCCTGAGTTGCTTAGCGCCTTACCATTGCTGAGGCTGGCTTTGAACTCATGATTCTCCTGCCTCAGCCTCCCAAGCCACTGGGTTACCATGAACCACTGAATTAGCCACATGCCCAGCTCCCATTCAACCACATGTGAACTTGCTCACAACCACGTTATTTAATAAAATCACTAAATTCAGACTCCCACTCAGGCCTACCATAATATTGATATCCTTAACCTTGGGGCACATGAGGTGGTCTGGAACAGAAGTCCCCATTATCCATGGGGGTGCATCTCAAGACCACCAGTGGATGCCCGAAACCTCCAACAGGTCCAAAACCTGTGAGTACTGTTTTCCTGTATGCTCCAAAGTCCTGCCACATAATGCCAGAGTCCATCTGTCCTGGGTTTTATGCCCTGGTACTTACTTTGAACCCCTATATTTGCAGTTGGGGCCATTGTTAAATAAATCAAGGTTCGCTTGAACTCAAACACTAATACCTACTCCACAGTCAACCAGAAAGGGCTACTCAGTGACTGGTGGACAGGTAGTGTATATAGTGCAAGCTGGACAAAGAGGTGATTCATGACCTGGGCAGGAAGTGGGGGGTATGCAATTTAAAACAAAGCATTATTTCTGGAATTTTCCTCTTTATATTTGAACTGCAATTGATTGTAGGTAATAGACTATAGGTCAGGGGATTTCATATTCCCTAATATGCTATACTGATATTACCATTTTGTCTGTCATTTTTGCACATGTCCACACAAAATGGATCAGAAAGCACTAGAAAGGGTACTTAGTCAACATCTGACTGATAAAGCTAGCTGTCACTCTCATGCCATATTGAAATACTAGGCAATAGGTAGGTTATGTCAATCAAAGTGGACATCAAATGCCTATTTTGGACATTACATATAGTATATCTGAGTGTTAGGAGTTTTATGGTTCTGTCTATGTGTTCTGGTAGTGGAAACATTGGCACAGATTTACAGTTGTATGAGATTTGGAGTATCTTACCAAAACCACACTTTCATTATAAAGCTATAGCATTTACTGCCTACAAATGGTTTTTTTCTTTAATTTGTATATTCACCCTATCCAAAGTTACTCAAATAATTTTATGTAATACATACTCTTATAATTCATCTTCTGTGAATGAATTTAATATTTGAGCCTTAATATAGCTTTGGGGATAACTTAAATTACCAGTGAAAATTTGCTTTGAATTGCCTGATTCACTTTTTTGGGAAGAACAGCTATTTTGATAAATTTTTCAAATAAATCAGATTCTCTAAGTTTCTATAAACATCAGTATTTTTAGTTTATGGTTATCAAAGATTAATTTCTGTGCTTGCACTTGCAGTTGCTATGCAACTATGGATTAAAAAATGATCTTTGAGGATGTTTAAGATGAATTCTCCTATCTACTTCTAGAAGAACTGAGCTTTTTTGGGTCTTGGCGTCTTCTCATTGTTACCATCTCTGGCATTTACAAAATAATGAATTTACTTTTTCTAGTCATCTTTTTCCTTGGAGGTTCCAATTTCTCTAGAGCAAATTTCCGAAGTCCTGAGCCACAAAACATTAAGAGACACTGTTAGTTCACTGCCCATTCATGTTAGGTGGGCAGCTAGGGGAAGGAGACCAAGGCCTGCCATAATTCATGATGAAATCCTCGAATTGCTGTCTCTCAGCTGTCATCCACCTCCCATCACCCTACTCTGACTATCCATCATCTTACTGTTAGAATTAGAGAAAAACAACTAAAGCAGGGTGGGGGGCAGACTGGAAAAAAATATTTCAATTTGCCATTTAATTTGATAATTGCTTTATGATAAATTTTTGAAGAATTGAAATTGCTCATGGAAGGACCAGATGAATGTTCCAATAACTCCAATACCTGCCACAATCTGAACCACCACTTAGAAAACTACTCCAGCCAGCATGGAATGTTGTAAATTCAAAGAAACCAACATGTGCTTTTCTTTCCAGGGGTATCAGTAGGCACTGCACAGGAGTCATCTCACAGAACACAAGTCTTTAGAGTTACCCAAAGTTGGAAATAGTTTATTAATTCACAGTGTTAAGAGACAGGTCTCGCCAATTATGAGACAAAGACAAATTAAAGATGATATTTTTCTCCAAGGAGATTCTCATGTGTGGATCATAAGGCTTAGAGGCAAAACCTAGAAGCAGAGAGAAGTTGAACTCCATAAAGAAACAATATTAATTATAAAGACCTAACTTTTAAAGTGTCCCATATACCATTTCACAGGTAGGCAGAACAACTAAACTGTCTTAGGCCAACTGCACCACCTACTGGCTGTCAAAGGAAGCTGTGTAAAAAAAAAGGTAGAGCAAGATGGCCCCTAAGTTCATTCCCCAAGAGAGACACCAGTTTGAATAATTATTCATGCATCAAATGATCTTCACAGGCAAGAGACCATGGTACCTGGTTTAAGTATAGTAAAAGGCAGGAAGGAAGGAATTCCTTGTGTCACCCCTCCCCCAATTCCACATGCCATAGAGAGAGATGCTTTCTGATTGGAGGAAGGAGAGGGAATTGAGCCAGGGACTGGTCCTTAAGACCCAGTACCAGTTCCAGCTCAGTAACTGGGCAGAGCTTAATGACCCCTAGCCCCAGGCCAATACCTTCAGAATGAGTGGCCAGAGCTCACTGCCTTCCCCACCCATCACCCAGCCTATGGCAGCAGAGGGGACAGCAAGACCACTTACTGGAGAGCACGGCATAAAAGATAGCATAGAACTTCATGTTGGAGCTCAGAGCCAGGTCCACCATGGTGAGACTTGGCACCAGGCAGAAAACAAAGGCCTCTATCCCCAGGCCAGAGCTCAGGGATAGAGCCTCCAGAACTGCTCCAGCATTAGCTGGGGACTTGTGTGCTGAGGAGACACAGATTTCAGTCTGCCTTACTGCTAGTGTTGGAGCTGGCCTGGGGCAACCCTTTGCCCATCCCAACTACACAGGTCCTGTGGCTGAGAGGCTCAGGCATGACCCAGATTAGCCTCAGCCTTGGTGGATAAGGGACTCTCCACCGCCTCTCATTCCCCAACTTTGGACAGAACAGCTATTGTCATGGCCAGTGATCACAGATGGAACCTCCTCTTCTGTCCTAGCCTAAGTAGAGACTTACCTTGTTGGAACAGACTTGTGTTTTGGCCTGCATCACCACCAGCTATGGTGTGGGCCTGGGCATGCCCCCCAGATTGTGCAGGTCCTTGCAGTTGTGAGACTCAGGTATGAGCCAGCTTCACATCAGCCCTGGCAGTCAAGGGACTGTCTTTACCAACACTACCCCAACCTTGGGCAGCATAGCAGAGAGCAAGACTTCATTCACTGAGGGTAGGAGGGCACTAAGTTCAAGACTTTTCTTTGAAACTCAGAGTGGAGCTGGTGTAAAAATCTAACACTGGGCAGATCCTAATAACCCCAATCCCCAGAATAGTGCCATGGACAAAGCCTCTGGAATAGCCCTGGTGCCAGGGCTGTATGTAACCCCAGCTATAAGACTTCTGAAGACATCACCTGTGGATGGCTGTAGAAGTCTTGGGCTACAAGCCCACCATGGCATTAGGCAGCCCATGATGAGGAGGCTTGGTCCTGTCTCAATGCTGTGCTTGGTGGACTGCGGGCTCAGAGCGTGGCACTGCTTTGCATTACTGGTAGCACAAGCATGGCATAGGAGACTGGGGCTGGTCACTCCATGGTGACTCTACCTAGAGCCAGATGAATCCCACTGTGTCTGACCACAGGCTGGTGACTGTAGGCAAGATGTCTGGGCTTACCCAGAGGCTTGGGGATAGGCTATTCTCAGGTACTCTCGGATATGCTGTCCCAGGCATCACTCTCTAGTGCCCAAACACTGAGAGCAGACTCAAGTCAAGCCTGATCTCAGAGCACAGACAGTGCTGAAATGTGAAGTGACACAGGCTTGGAGAAAATAAGCAGCTGCTTAGAATTTGGAAAGGTAGGCAGAGACAGATCATGAAGACCAGAAGAAATACCAAATCCTTCACAATGACTGAACAATGGTACAGCAAGTATCAAGAGTTTTCAGAAACCAAACCTCATTTAGTAGTCAAAATAAAGTGCCAGAAAATGACCAGTTAATAACCAGGACGGGTCAACTCTTGGATGGAGAATTTCAAGTATCTTTTAAAAGGAGATTCAAAGAGCTCCAAGAAGACAGAAAAGATCCAATGCTCTATTGGAAAAATAAAAGAGGAGGCAATTTTTAAAAGCCAAATGTAAATCCTTGAGCTGAAAAATATACTAAATGAAGTTAAAAATACGAAAGGCAGCACCAATAGCAGGAAAAGTAAATTGCAGAGAATGGGTGAATGTGAAGACAGGCTATTTGAAAATACACAGAGAAAAATGAAAGAGGAACTATGGGAAGATTTTAAAAGAGCAAATATTCAAGTTGCTGGGGCTCAAGAATTTGGAAGTGCCAGTTGAGTAGTAAAAAGCTTACAAAGAGATAACAGAGAACTTCCCAGACCTAGAGAATACAAACATCCAGGTACAGGAAGGTCAAAGTCACCAGAGTCTACCAAGATACATAATAACCTATTATAATCAAGCACTCCAAGGCTTCAAGAAACAAATTACCTGTAAGAGTGCCCAGTTTGCCTCACAGTAGACTTCTTGACACCTTACAGGCCAAAAGAGAATGGCAATAGATTTTCACAATACTTAAGAAAAACCCTTGCCAACCAAGAATACTGTGCCCATCCAAACCATCCTCTAGAAATGGAAAAAATCCTACAAGAAATGCTGCAGGGGACTGGGGGTACAGCACAGTGATAGCACCTGTCTACCATGCATGAGGCCATGGGGTCTATTCCTAACATCACAAAAACAGACAAGTTGTCAAAAAGGGCATTCTTCGAATTGGAAGAAAGATGTCAGTAAGTAGAAACCATCAGAAGATATAAAACTCACTTGTAAGGGTAACTGTGCAAATTCAGGATGCTTTAATATTGTAAGCATGGCAGGTAAACCCTCCGTATCTTTTGGATGAAAACTAAAGGCCAAAATGACTAAAAATATTAATTTGCATTAATATGTTTAAAATAGGCAATAAAGATGTAAAGTGGGTTATCAAAAATTCCAAGATGGCCAGGCATGGTGGCGCATGCCTGTAATCCCAGCAGCTAAGAAGGATCGTGAGTTCAAAGCCAGCCTCAGCAACTTAGAGAGTCCCTAAGTAACTCAGTGAAACCCTGTCTCTAAATAAAATATAAAAAAGGGCTGTGGATGTGGTTCAGTGGTTAAGACTCTCTGGTTCAATTCCTGGTACAAAAAAGAAAATAAAAATTCCACTGTGTGATTTTTGGGAGTCAGTACTGGGGATTGAACCCAGTGCCTGTGCATGCTATGCAAGTGTTCTACAGTGAACTACATCCTCAGCCGAAAGCTTTTTAAAAGTCAATATTTTTTTTTGTTCTTCCCTTATGATGTTTAGTTGCTATTATTTCCAAACATCTTGTAAAAATCAAAAGAAATTTTTGTAAGCCTCATGGTAACCACAAAGCAAAACTCTAATAGACATACCAAAAATAGTAAGCAAAGATTCAAAACATACTACTAGAGCAAATCACTAAGCCACAAGGGAAAACTATAAGTGAAGGAAAAAAAAGAATTACAATGAAACTAGAAAACAAGTTACAAAATGACTGCAGTAAGAACTTGCATATTGATAATGACCTTAAATGTTAAATGGTATAAATTCTCCAATTAAGAAATAGAGTGAATCGATTAAAAAAAAAAA